>OU342746.1:359778649-360054566 GCA_910589775.1 Avena eriantha
GGGGAATTACAACGACCATTAGACCCGATACATGTTTGACAATTTTAACCAAAAAATTGTCGATTACGCATATTATGGCCGTTTTTCATGAGTTATTGCCCACAGTTTTGGGGTACGAGGGTGATTTACAACGACCCTAAGACCCGATACATGTTTGGGAGTTATGACCAAAAACTCGTCGTTTTTCACGTTTTATGGCCGTTTTCGTGAGCTATTGCACATGTTTTGGCGCTCTTGGGGATTTACAACGATCCTAAGACCCGATACATGTTTGAGAGTTATGACCAAAACTCATCGTTTTCGCATTTTAGGTCATTTTCATGAGTTATTCCACAACTTTTTGGTGCCTCACACGGGATTTTTCCATGGACCCATTAGACCCGATGCATGTTTTAAGGGGATGACCACACAATTCGTTGTCGTTCTTGCTGTTTTATACCGTTTTCAATGAGCTATTCCAACAGTTCTAGGGTTTCAGGGACGAATTACAACGACCATTAGACCCCGATACATTGTTTGACTAGGTTTTACCTGAAAAAATTGTAGATTTCGCATATTATGGCCCGTTTTGCCTGAGTTATTGCCCACAGTTTTGGGGGGTTACTAGGGTGATTTTACATGACCGAGACCACCTTAAGTACCGATCCATGTTGGAGAGTTAAGACCAAAAACTCGTCGTTTTTCACTGTTTTATGGCCGTTTTCGTGAGCTATTGCACACAGTTTTGGCGCTCTTGGGGATTTACAGCGATCCTAAGACCCGATACATGTTTTGAGAGTTATGACCAAAAAACTTATCGTTTTCGCGTTTTAGGGTCATTTTCATGAGTTATTCCACACTTTTTTAGGTGCTCCACGGGGATTTCATGGACCATTAGACCCGATGCATGTTTAAGGGGATGACCAACAATTCGTCGTTCTGTGTTTTATGACGATTTTCATGAGCTATTCCAAGTTCTAGGGTTTCAGGGCGAATTACAACGACCATTAGACCCGATACATGTTTGACAATTTTAACCAAAAAATTATCGATTTACGCATATTATGGCGTTTTCATGAGTTATTGCCCACAGTTTGGGGTTCTAGGGTGATTTACAACGACCCCTAAGACCCGATACATGTTTGGAGTTATGACCAAAAACTCGTCGTTTTTCATGTTTTATGGCCGTTTTCGTGAGCTATTGCACACTGTTTTGGCGCTCTTGGGGGATTTACAACGATCCTAAGACCCGATACATGTTTGAGAGTTATGACCAAAAACTCATCGTTTTCGCGTTTTAGGGTCATTTTCATGAGTTATTCCACACTTTTTTGGTGCTCCACGGGGATTTTCATGGACCATTAGACCCGATGCATGTTTAAGGGGATGACCAACAATTCGTCGTTCTTGTGTTTTATGACCGTTTTCATGAGCTATTCCACATTTCTAGGGTTTCCGGGCGAATTACAACGACCATTAGACCCGATACATGTTTGATAGTTTTCACCAAAAATTGTCGATTTCGCATATTATGGCCGTTTTCATGAGTTATTGCCACAGTTTTGGGGATTCTAGGGTGATTTACAACGACCCCAAGACCCTATACATGTTTGAGAGTTATGACCAAAAACTCGTCGTTTTTCATGTTTTATGGCCGTTTTCGTGAGCTATTGCACACAGTTTTGGCGCTCTTGGGGGATTTACAACGATATTAAGACCCGATACATGTTTGAGAGTTATGACCAAAAACTCATCGTTTTCGCGTTTTAGGGTCATTTTCATGAGTTATTCCACACTATTTTAGTGCTCCTACGGGGATTTGCATGGACCATTAGACCCGGTGCATGTTTAAGGGGATGACCAACAATTCGTCGTTCTTGTGTTTTATTACTATTTTCATGAGATATTCCACAGTTCTAGGGTTTCAGGGTGAATTACGACGACCATTAGACCCGATACATGTTTAGCAATTTAACCAAAAAATTGTCGATTACGCATATTATGGCCGTTTTCATGACTTATTGCCCACAGTTTTGGGGTTCGAGGTTGATTTACAACGACCCTAAGACCCGATACATGTTTGGGAGTTATGACCAAAAACTCATCGTTTTTCACGTTTTATGGCCGTTTTCGTGAGCTATTGCACACTGTTTTGGTGCTCTTGGGGGATTTACAGCGATCCTAAGACCCGATACATGTTTGAGAGTTATGACCAAAAACTGATCGTTTTCCGCGTTTTAGGGTCATTTTCATGAGTTATTCCACACTGTTTTAGTGCTCCTCGGGGATTTGCATGGACCATTAGACCCGGTGCATGTTTAAGGGGATGACCAACAATTCGTCGTTCTTTTGTTTTATTACTATTTTCATGAGATATTCCACAGTTCTAGGATTTCAGGGTGAATTACGACGACCATTAGACCTAATACATGTTTGACAATTTTAACCAAAAAATTGTCGATTACGCATATTATGGCCGTTTTCATGACTTATTGCCCAAAGTTTTGGGGTTCGAGGTTGATTTACAACGACCCTAAGACCCGATACATGTTTGGGAGTTATGACCAAAAACTCATCGTTTTTCACGTTTTATGGCCGTTTTCGTGAGCTATTGCACACTGTTTGGTGCTCTTGGGGGATTTACAGCGATCCTAAGACCCGATACATGTTTGAGAGTTATGACCAAAAACTCATCGTTTTCGCGTTTTAGGGTCATTTTCATGAGTTATTCCACACTGTTTTAGTGCTCCTCGGGGATTTGCATGGACCATTAGACCCAGTGCATGTTTAAGGGGATGACCAACAATTCGTCGTTCTTTTGTTTTATTACTATTTTCATGAGATATTCCACAGTTCTAGGATTTCAGGGTGAATTACGACGACCATTAGACCTAATACATGTTTGACAATTTTAACCAAAAAATTGTCGATTACGCATATTATGGCCGTTTTCATGACTTATTGCCCAAAGTTTTGGGGTTCGAGGGTGATTTACAACGACCCTAAGACCCGATACATGTTTGGGAGTTATGACCAAAAACTCGTCGTTTTTCACGTTTTATGGCCGTTTTCATGAGCTATTGCATACTGTTTTGGCGCTCTTGGTGGATTTACAATGATCCTAAGACCCGATACATGTTTAAGAGTTATGACCAAAAACTTATCGTTTTCGCATTTTAGGGTCATTTTCATGAGTTATTCCACACTTTTTTGGTGCTCCACGGGGATTTTCATGGACCATTGGACCCGATGCATGTTTAAGGGGATGACCAACAATTCGTTGTTCTTATGTTTTATGACCGTTTTCATGAGCTATTCCACAGTTCTAGGGTTTCAGGGCGAATTACAACGACCATTAGAGCCGATACATGTTTGACAATATTAACCAAAAAATTGTCGATTTCGCATATTATGGCCGTTTTCATGACTTATTGCCCACAGTTTTGGGGTTCTAGGGTGATTTACAACGACCCTAAGACCCGATACATGTTTGAGAGTTATGACCAAAAACTCGTCGTTTTTCATGTTTTATGGCCGTTTTCGTGAGCTATTGCACACTGTTTTGGCGCTCTTGGGGGATTTACAACCATCCTAAGACCCGATAATTGTTTGAGAGTTATGACCAAAAACTCATTGTTTTCGCGTTTTAGGGTCATTTTCATGAGTTATTCCAACTTTTTTGGTTCTCCACGGGGATTTTCATGGACCATTAGACCCGATGCATGTTTAAGGGGAAGACCAACAATTCGTCGTTCTTATGTTTTATTACCGTTTTCATGAGCTATTCCATGGTCCTAGGGTTTCCGGGCGAATTACAACGCCCATTAGACCCGATACATGTTTGACAGTTTTAACCAAAAAATTGTCGATTTCGCATATTATGGCCGTTTTCATGAGTTATTGCCCACAGTTTTGGGGTTCTAGGGTGATTTACAACGACCCTAAGACCCGATACATGTTGGAGAGTTACGACCAAAAACTCGTCGTTTTTCACGTTTTATGGCCGTTTTCGTGAGCTATTGCACACTGTTTTGGCGCTCTTGGGGATTTACAACGATCCTAAGACCCGATACATGTTTGAGAGTTATGACCAAAACTCATCGTTTTCGCGTTTTAGGGTCATTTTCATGAGTTATTCCACACTTATTTTGGTGCTCCACGGGGATTTTCATGGACCATTAGACCCGATGCATGTTTAAGGGGATGACCAACAATTCGTCGTTCTTGTGTTTTATTACCGTTTTCATGAGCTATTCCACAGTTCTAGGGTTTCAGGGCGAATTACAACGACCATTAGACCCGATACATGTTTGACAATTTTAACCAAAAAATTGTCGATTTCGCATATTATGGCCGTTTTCATGAGTTATTGCCCACAGTTTTGGGGTACGAGGGTGATTTAGAACGACCCTAAGACCCGATACATGTTTGGGAGTTATGACCAAAAACTCGTCGTTTTTCACGTTTTATGGCCGTTTTCGTGAGCTATTGCACACTGTTTTGGCGCTCTTGGGGGATTTACAATGATCCTAAGACCCGATACATGTTTAAGAGTTATGACCAAAAACTTATCGTTTTCGCATTTTAGGGTCATTTTCATGAGTTATTCCACACTTTTTTGGTGCTCCACGGGGATTTTCATGGACCATTGGACCCGATGCATGTTTAAGGGGATGACCAACAATTCGTTGTTCTTATGTTTTATGACCGTTTTCATGAGCTATTCCACAGTTCTAGGGTTTCAGGGCGAATTACAACGACCATTAGAGCCGATACATGTTTGACAATATTAACCAAAAAATTGTCGATTTCGCATATTATGGCCGTTTTCATGACTTATTGCCCACAGTTTTGGGGTTCTAGGGTGATTTACAACGACCCTAAGACCCGATACATGTTTGAGAGTTATGACCAAAAACTCGTCGTTTTTCATGTTTTATGGCCGTTTTCGTGAGCTATTGCACACTGTTTTGGCGCTCTTGGGGGATTTACAACCATCCTAAGACCCGATAATTGTTTGAGAGTTATGACCAAAAACTCATTGTTTTCGCGTTTTAGGGTCATTTTCATGAGTTATTCCAAACTTTTTTGGTTCTCCACGGGGATTTTCATGGACCATTAGACCCGATGCATGTTTAAGGGGAAGACCAACAATTCGTCGTTCTTATGTTTTATTACCGTTTTCATGAGCTATTCCATGGTCCTAGGGTTTCCGGGCGAATTACAACGCCCATTAGACCCGATACATGTTTGACAGTTTTAACCAAAAAATTGCCGATTTCGCATATTATGGCCGTTTTCATGAGTTATTGCCCACAGTTTTGGGGTACCAGGTTGATTTACAACGACCCTAAGACCCGATACATGTTGGAGAGTTACGACCAAAAACTCGTCGTTTTTCACGTTTTATGGCCGTTTTCGTGAGCTATTGCACACAGTTTTGGCGCTCTTGGGATTTACAGCGATCCTAAGACCCGATACATGTTTGAGAGTTATGACCAAAAACTCATCGTTTTCCCGTTTTAGGGTCATTTTCATGAGTTATTCCACAGTATTTTAGTGCTCCTCGGGGATTTGCATGGACCATTAGACCCGGTGCATGTTTAAGGGGATGACCAACAATTCGTCGTTCTTGTGTTTTATTACTATTTTCATGAGATATTCCACAGTTCTAGGGTTTTAGGGTGAATTACGACGACCATTAGACCCGATACATGTTTGACAATTTTAACCAAAAAATTATCGATTACGCATATTATGGCCGTTTTCATGAGTTATTGCCCACAGTTTTGGGGTACGAGGGTGATTTAGAACGACCCTAAGACCCGATACATGTTTGGGAGTTATGACCAAAAACTCGTCGTTTTTCACGTTTTATGGCCGTTTTCGTGAGCTATTGCACACTGTTTTGGCGCTCTTGGGGGATTTACAATGATCCTAAGACCCGATACATGTTTAAGAGTTATGACCAAAAACTTATCGTTTTCGCATTTTAGGGTCATTTTCATGAGTTATTCCACACTTTTTTGGTGCTCCACGGGGATTTTCATGGACCATTGGACCCGATGCATGTTTAAGGGGATGACCAACAATTCGTTGTTCTTATGTTTTATGACCGTTTTCATGAGCTATTCCACATTTCTAGGGTTTCCGGGCGAATTACAACGACCATTAGACCCGATACATGTTTGATAGTTTTCACCCAAAAATTGTCGATTTCGCATATTATGGCCGTTTTGATGAGTTATTGCCCACAGTTTTGGGGTACCAGGGTGATTTACAACGACCCTAAGACCCGATACATGTTGGAGAGTTACGACCAAAAAGTCGTCGTTTTTCACGTTTTATGGCCGTTTTCGTGAGCTATTGCACACAGTTTTGGCGCTCTTGGGGGATTTACAGCGATCCTAAGACCCGATACATGTTTGAGAGTTATGACCAAAAACTTATCGTTTTCGCGTTTTAGGGTCATTTTCATGAGTTATTCCACACTGTTTTAGTGCTCCTCGGGGATTTGCATGGACCATTAGACCCGGTGCATGTTTAAGGGGATGACCAACAATTCGTCGTTCTTGTGTTTTATTACTATTTTCATGAGATATTCCAAGTTCTAGGGTTTCAGGGTGAATTACGACGACCATTAGACCCGATACATGTTTGACAATTTTAACCAAAAAATTATCGATTACGCATATTATGGCGGTTTTCATGAGTTATTGCCCACAGTTTTGGGGTACGAGGGTGATTTAGAACGACCCTAAGACCCGATACATGTTTGGGAGTTATGACCAAAAACTCGTCGTTTTTCACGTTTTACGGCCGTTTTCGTGAGCTATTGCACACTGTTTTGGCGCTCTTGGGGGATTTACAACGATCCTAAGACCCGATACATGTTTGAGAGCTATGACCAATAACTCATCGTTTTCGCGTTTTAGGGTCATTTTCATGAGTTATTCCATACTTTTTTGGTGCTCCACGGGGATTTTCATGGACCATTAGACCCGATGCATGTTTAAGGGGATGACCAACAATTCGTCGTTCTTGTGTTTTATGACCGTTTTCATGAGCTATTCCACATTTCTAGGGTTTCCGGGCGAATTACAACGACCATTAGACCCGATACATGTTTGATAGTTTTCACCCAAAAATTGTCGATTTCGCATATTATGGCCGTTTTCATGAGTTATTGCCACAGTTTTGGGATTCTAGGGTGATTTACAACGACCCCAAGACCCTATACATGTTTGAGAGTTATGACCAAAAACTCGTTGTTTTTCATGTTTTATGGCCGTTTTCGTGAGCTATTGCACACAGTTTTGGCGCTCTTGGGGGATTTACAACGATATTAAGACCCGATACATGTTTGAGAGTTATGACCAAAAACTCATCGTTTTCGCGTTTTAGGGTCATTTTCATGAGTTATTCCACACTATTTTAGTGCTCCTCGGGGATTTGCATGGACCATTAGACCCGGTGCATGTTTAAGGGGATGACCAACAATTCGTCGTTCTTGTGTTTTATTACTATTTTCATGAGATATTCCACAGTTCTAGGGTTTCAGGGTGAATTACGACGACCATTAGACCCGATACATGTTTAGCAATTTTAACCAAAAAATTGTCGATTACGCATATTATGGCCGTTTTCATGACTTATTGCCCACAGTTTTGGGGTTCGAGGTTGATTTACAACGACCCTAAGACCCGATACATGTTTGGGAGTTATGACCAAAAACTCATCGTTTTTCACGTTTTATGGCCGTTTTCGTGAGCTATTGCACACTGTTTTGGTGCTCTTGGGGGATTTACAGCGATCCTAAGACCCGATACATGTTTGAGAGTTATGACCAAAAACTGATCGTTTTCGCGTTTTAGGGTCATTTTCATGAGTTATTCCACACTGTTTTAGTGCTCCTCGGGGATTTGCATGGACCATTAGACCCGGTGCATGTTTAAGGGGATGACCAACAATTCGTCGTTCTTTTGTTTTATTACTATTTTCATGAGATATTCCACAGTTCTAGGATTTCAGGGTGAATTACGACGACCATTAGACCTAATACATGTTTGACAATTTTAACCAAAAAATTGTCGATTACGCATATTATGGCCGTTTTCATGACTTATTGCCCAAAGTTTTGGGGTTCGAGGTTGATTTACAACGACCCTAAGACCCGATACATGTTTGGGAGTTATGACCAAAAACTCATCGTTTTTCACGTTTTATGGCCGTTTTCGTGAGCTATTGCACACTGTTTTGGTGCTCTTGGGGGATTTACAGCGATCCTAAGACCCGATACATGTTTGAGAGTTATGACCAAAAACTCATCGTTTTCGCGTTTTAGGGTCATTTTCATGAGT
The DNA here is from genome assembly GCA_910589775.1 of Avena eriantha. Lineage (NCBI taxonomy): Eukaryota > Viridiplantae > Streptophyta > Magnoliopsida > Poales > Poaceae > Avena > Avena eriantha. The sequence continues at coordinate 359,786,989 of OU342746.1, forward strand.
TATTCCACACTGTTTTAGTGCTCCTCGGGGATTTGCATGGACCATTAGACCCAGTGCATGTTTAAGGGGATGACCAACAATTCGTCGTTCTTTTGTTTTATTACTATTTTCATGAGATATTCCACAGTTCTAGGATTTCAGGGTGAATTACGACGACCATTAGACCTAATACATGTTTGACAATTTTAACCAAAAAATTGTCGATTACGCATATTATGGCCGTTTTCATGACTTATTGCCCAAAGTTTTGGGGTTCGAGGGTGATTTACAACGACCCTAAGACCCGATACATGTTTGGGAGTTATGACCAAAAACTCGTCGTTTTTCACGTTTTATGGCCGTTTTCATGAGCTATTGCATACTGTTTTGGCGCTCTTGGTGGATTTACAATGATCCTAAGACCCGATACATGTTTAAGAGTTATGACCAAAAACTTATCGTTTTCGCATTTTAGGGTCATTTTCATGAGTTATTCCACACTTTTTTGGTGCTCCACGGGGATTTTCATGGACCATTGGACCCGATGCATGTTTAAGGGGATGACCAACAATTCGTTGTTCTTATGTTTTATGACCGTTTTCATGAGCTATTCCACAGTTCTAGGGTTTCAGGGCGAATTACAACGACCATTAGAGCCGATACATGTTTGACAATATTAACCAAAAAATTGTCGATTTCGCATATTATGGCCGTTTTCATGACTTATTGCCCACAGTTTTGGGGTTCTAGGGTGATTTACAACGACCCTAAGACCCGATACATGTTTGAGAGTTATGACCAAAAACTCGTCGTTTTTCATGTTTTATGGCCGTTTTCGTGAGCTATTGCACACTGTTTTGGCGCTCTTGGGGGATTTACAACCATCGTAAGACCCGATAATTGTTTGAGAGTTATGACCAAAAACTCATTGTTTTCGCGTTTTAGGGTCATTTTCATGAGTTATTCCAAACTTTTTTGGTTCTCCACGGGGATTTTCATGGACCATTAGACCCGATGCATGTTTAAGGGGAAGACCAACAGTTCGTCGTTCTTATGTTTTATTACCGTTTTCATGAGCTATTCCATGGTCCTAGGGTTTCCGGGCGAATTACAACGCCCATTAGACCCGATACATGTTTGACAGTTTTAACCAAAAAATTGCCGATTTCGCATATTATGGCCGTTTTCATGAGTTATTGCCCACAGTTTTGGGGTACCAGGTTGATTTACAACGACCCTAAGACCCGATACATGTTGGAGAGTTACGACCAAAAACTCGTCGTTTTTCACGTTTTATGGCCGTTTTCGTGAGCTATTGCACACAATTTTGGCGCTCTTGGGATTTACAGCGATCCTAAGACCCGATACATGTTTGAGAGTTATGACCAAAAACTCATCGTTTTCCCGTTTTAGGGTCATTTTCATGAGTTATTCCACAGTATTTTAGTGCTCCTCGGGGATTTGCATGGACCATTAGTCCCGGTGCATGTTTAAGGGGATGACCAACAATTCGTCGTTCTTGTGTTTTATTACTATTTTCATGAGATATTCCACAGTTCTAGGGTTTCAGGGTGAATTACGACGACCATTAGACCCGATACATGTTTGACAATTTTAACCAAAAAATTATCGATTACGCATATTATGGCCGTTTTCATGAGTTATTGCCCACAGTTTTGGGGTACGAGGGTGATTTAGAACGACCCTAAGACCCGATACATGTTTGGGAGTTATGACCAAAAACTCGTCGTTTTTCACGTTTTATGGCCGTTTTCGTGAGCTATTGCACACTGTTTTGGCGCTCTTGGGGGATTTACAACGATCCTAAGACCCGATACATGTTTGAGAGCTATGACCAATAACTCATCGTTTTCGCGTTTTAGGGTCATTTTCATGAGTTATTCCACACTTTTTTGGTGCTCCACGGGGATTTTCATGGACCATTAGACCCGATGCATGTTTAAGGGGATGACCAACAATTCGTCGTTCTTGTGTTTTATGACCGTTTTCATGAGCTATTCCACATTTCTAGGGTTTCCGGGCGAATTACAACGACCATTAGACCCGATACATGTTTGATAGTTTTCACCCAAAAATTGTCGATTTCGCATATTATGGCCGTTTTCATGAGTTATTGCCACAGTTTTGGGATTCTAGGGTGATTTACAACGACCCCAAGACCCTATACATGTTTGAGAGTTATGACCAAAAACTCGTCATTTTTCATGTTTTATGGCCGTTTTCGTGAGCTATTGCACACAGTTTTGGCGCTCTTGGGGGATTTACAACGATATTAGGACCCGATACATGTTTGAGAGTTATGACCAAAAACTCATCGTTTTCGCGTTTTAGGGTCATTTTCATGAGTTATTCCACACTATTTTAGTGCTCCTCGGGGATTTGCATGGACCATTAGACCCGGTGCATGTTTAAGGGGATGACCAACAATTCGTCGTTCTTGTCTTTTATTACTATTTTCATGAGATATTCCGCAGTTCTAGGGTTTCAGGGTGAATTACGACGACGATTAGACCCGATACATGTTTAGCAATTTTAACCAAAAAATTGTCGATTACGCATATTATGGCCGTTTTCATTACTTATTGCCCACAGTTTTGGGGTTCGAGGTTGATTTACAACGACCCTAAGACCCGATACATGTTTGGGAGTTATGACCAAAAACTCATCGTTTTTCACGTTTTATGGCCGTTTTCGTGAGCTATTGCACACTGTTTTGGTGCTCTTGGGGGATTTACAGCGATCCTAAGACCCGATACATGTTTGAGAGTTATGACCAAAAACTCATCGTTTTCGCGTTTTAGGGTCATTTTCATGAGTTATTCCACACTGTTTTAGTGCTCCTCGGGGATTTGCATGGACCATTAGACCCGGTGCATGTTTAAGGGGATGACCAACAATTCGTCGTTCTTTTGTTTTATTACTATTTTCATGAGATATTCCACAGTTCTAGGATTTCAGGGTGAATTACGACGACCATTAGACCTAATACATGTTTGACAATTTTAACCAAAAAATTGTCGATTACGCATATTATGGCCGTTTTCATGACTTATTGCCCAAAGTTTTGGGGTTCGAGGGTGATTTACAACGACCCTAAGACCCGATACATGTTTGGGAGTTATGACCAAAAACTCGTCGTTTTTCACGTTTTATGGCCGTTTTCATGAGCTATTGCATACTGTTTTGGCGCTCTTGGTGGATTTACAATGATCCTAAGACCCGATACATGTTTAAGAGTTATGACCAAAAACTTATCGTTTTCGCATTTTAGGGTCATTTTCATGAGTTATTCCACACTTTTTTGGTGCTCCACGGGGATTTTCATGGACCATTGGACCCGATGCATGTTTAAGGGGATGACCAACAATTCGTTGTTCTTATGTTTTATGACCGTTTTCATGAGCTATTCCACAGTTCTAGGGTTTCAAGGCGAATTACAACGACCATTAGAGCCGATACATGTTTGACAATATTAACCAAAAAATTGTCGATTTCGCATATTATGGCCGTTTTCATGAGTTATTGCCCACAGTTTTAGGGTTCTAGGGTGATTTACAACGACCCTAAGACCCGATACATGTTTGAGAGTTATGACCAAAAACTCGTCGTTTTTCATGTTTTATGGCCGTTTTCGTGAGCTATTGCACACTGTTTTGGCGCTCTTGGGGGATTTACAACCATCCTAAGACCCGATAATTGTTTGAGAGTTATGACCAAAAACTCATTGTTTTCGCGTTTTAGGGTCATTTTCATGAGTTGTTCCAAACTTTTTTGGTTCTCCACGGGGATTTTCATGGACCATTAGACCCGATGCATGTTTAAGGGGATGACCAACAATTCGTCGTTCTTATGTTTTATTACCGTTTTCATGAGCTATTCCATGGTCCTAGGGTTTCCGGGCGAATTACAACGCCGATTAGACCCGATACATGTTTGACAGTTTTAACCAAAAAATTGCCGATTTCGCATATTATGGCCGTTTTCATGAGTTATTGCCCACAGTTTTGGGGTACCAGGTTGATTTCCAACGACCCTAAGACCCGATACATGTTGGAGAGTTACAACCAAAAACTCGTCGTTTTTCACGTTTTATGGCTGTTTTCGTGAGCTATTGCACATAGTTTTGGCGCTCTTGGGGGATTTACAGCGATCCTAAGACCCGATACATGTTTGAGAGTTATGACCAAAAACTCATCGTTTTCCCGTTTTAGGGTCATTTTCATGAGTTATTCCACAGTATTTTAGTGCTCCTCGGGGATTTGCATGGACCATTAGACCCGGTGCATGTTTAAGGGGATGACCAACAATTCGTCGTTCTTGTGTTTTATTACTATTTTCATGAGATATTCCACAGTTCTAGGGTTTCAGGGTGAATTACGACGACCATTAGACCCGATACATGTTTGACAATTTTAACCAAAAAATTATCGATTACGCATATTATGGCCGTTTTCATGAGTTATTGCCCACAGTTTTGGGGTACGAGGGTGATTTAGAACGACCCTAAGACCCGATACATGTTTGGGAGTTATGACCAAAAACTCGTCGTTTTTCACGTTTTATGGCCGTTTTCGTGAGCTATTGCACACTGTTTTGGCGCTCTTGGGGGATTTACAACGATCCTAAGACCCGATACATGTTTGAGAGCTATGACCAATAACTCATCGTTTTCGCGTTTTAGGGTCATTTTCATGAGTTATTCCACACTTTTTTGGTGCTCCACGGGGATTTTCATGGACCATTAGACCCGATGCATGTTTAAGGGGATGACCAACAATTCGTCGTTCTTGTGTTTTATGACCGTTTTCATGAGCTATTCCACATTTCTAGAGTTTCCGGGCGAATTACAACGACCATTAGACCCGATACATGTTTGATAGTTTTCACCCAAAAATTGTCGATTTCGCATATTATGGCCGTTTTCATGAGTTATTGCCACAGTTTTGGGATTCTAGGGTGATTTACAACGACCCCAAGACCCTATACATGTTTGAGAGTTATGACCAAAAACTCGTCGTTTTTCATGTTTTATGGCCGTTTTCGTGAGCTATTGCACACAGTTTTGGCGCTCTTGGGGGATTTACAACGATATTAAGACCCGATACATGTTTGAGAGTTATGACCAAAAACTCATCGTTTTCGCGTTTTAGGGTCATTTTCATGAGTTATTCCACACTATTTTAGTGCTCCTCGGGGACTTGCATGGACCATTAGACCCGGTGCATGTTTAAGGGGATGACCAACAATTCGTCGTTCTTGTGTTTTATTACTATTTTCATGAGATATTCCACAGTTCTAGGGTTTCAGGGTGAATTACGACGACCATTAGACCCGATACATGTTTAGCAATTTTAACCAAAAAATTGTCGATTACGCATATTATGGCCGTTTTCATTACTTATTGCCCACAGTTTTGGGGTTCGAGGTTGATTTACAACGACCCTAAGACCCGATACATGTTTGGGAGTTATGACAAAAAACTCGTCGTTTTTCACGTATTATGGCCGTTTTCGTGAGCTATTGCACACTGTTTTGGTGCTCTTGGGGGATTTACAACGATCCTAAGACCCGATACATGTTTCAGAGCTATGACCAATAACTCATCGTTTTCGCGTTTTAGGGTCATTTTCATGAGTTATTCCACACTTTTTTGGTGCTCCACGGGGATTTCCATGGACCATTAGACCCGATGCATGTTTAAGGGGATGACCAACAATTCGTCGTTCTTGTGTTTTATGACCGTTTTCATGAGCTATTCCACATTTCTAGGGTTTCAGGGCGAATTACAACGACCATTAGACCCGATACATGTTTGATAGTTTTCACCCAAAAATTGTTGATTTCGCATATTATGGCCGTTTTCATGAGTTATTGCCACAGTTTTGGGATTCTAGGGTGATTTACAACGACCCCAAGACCCTATACATGTTTGAGAGTTATGACCAAAAACTCGTCGTTTTTCATGTTTTATGGCCGTTTTCGTGAGCTATTGCACACAGTTTTGGCGCTCTTGGGGGATTTACAACGATATTAAGACCCGATACATGTTTGAGAGTTATGACCAAAAACTCATCGTTTTCGCGTTTTAGGGTCATTTTCATGAGTTATTCCACACTATTTTAGTGCTCCTCGGGGATTTGCATGGACCATTAGACCCGGTGCATGTTTAAGGGGATGACCAACAATTCGTCGTTCTTGTGTTTTATTACTATTTTCATGAGATATTCCACAGTTCTAGGGTTTCGGGGTGAATTACGACGACCATTAGACCCGATACATGTTTAGCAATTTTAACCAAAAAATTGTCGATTACGCATATTATGGCCGTTTTCATGACTTATTGCCCACAGTTTTGGGGTTCGAGGTTGATTTACAACGACCCTAAGACCCGATACATGTTTGGGAGTTATGACCAAAAACTCGTCGTTTTTCACGTTTTATGGCCGTTTTCGTGAGCTATTGCACACTGTTTTGGTGCTCTTGGGGGATTTACAACGATCCTAAGACCCGATACATGTTTCAGAGCTATGACCAATAACTCATCGTTTTCGCGTTTTAGGGTCATTTTCATGAGTTATTCCACACTTTTTTGGTGCTCCACGGGGATTTCCATGGACCATTAGACCCGATGCATGTTTAAGGGGATGACCAACAATTCGTCGTTCTTGTGTTTTATGACCGTTTTCATGAGCTATTCCACATTTCTAGGGTTTCAGGGCGAATTACAACGACCATTAGACCCGATACATGTTTGAAAGTTTTCACCAAAAAATTGTCGATTTCGCATATTATGGCCGTTTTCATGAGTTATTGCCACAGTTTTGGGGTTCTAGGGTGATTTACAACGACCCCAAGACCCGATACATGTTTGAGAGTTATGACCAAAAACTCGTCGTTTTTCATGTTTTATGGCCGTTTTCGTGAGCTATTGCACACAGTTTTGGCGCTCTTGGGGGATTTACAACGATATTAAGACCCGATACATGTTTGAGAGTTATGACCAAAAACTCATCGTTTTCGCGTTTTAGGGTCATTTTCATGAGTTATTCCACACTTTTTTGGTGCTCCACGGGGATTTTCATGGACCATTAGACCCGATGCATGTTTAAGGGGATGACCAACAATTCGTCGTTCTTGTGTTTTATGACCGTTTTCATGAGCTATTCCATAGTTCTAGGGTTTTAGGGCGAATTACAACGACCATTAGACCTGATACATGTTTGACAATTTTAACCAAAAAATTGTTGATTTCGCATATTATGGCCGTTTTCATGAGTTATTGCCACACTTTTGGGCTTCTAGGGTGATTTACAACGACCCTAAGACCCGATACATGTTTGAGAGTTATGACCAAAAACTCGTCGTTTTTCATGTTTTATGGCCGTTTTCGTGAGCTATTGCACACTGTTTTGGCGCTCTTGGGGGATTTACAACGATCCTAAGACTCGATACATGTTTGAGAGTTATAACCAAAAACAAATCGTTTTCGTGTTTTAGGGTCATTTTCATGAGTTATTCCACACTTTTTGGTCCTCCACGGGGATTTTCATGGACCATTAGACCCGATGCATGTTTAAAGGGATGACCAACAATTCGTCGTTCTTATGTTTTATTACCGTTTTCATGAGCTATTCCACGGTCCTAGGGTTTCCGGGCGAATTACAACGACCATTAGACCCGATACATGTTTGACAGTTTTAACCAAAAAATTGCCGATTTCGCATATTATGGCCGTTTTCATGAGTTATTGCCCACAGTTTTGGGGTACCAGGGTGATTTACAACGACCCTAAGACCCGATACATGTTGGAGAGTTATGACCAAAAACTCGTCGTTTTTCACGTTTTATGGCCGTTTTCGTGAGCTATTGCACAATGTTTTGGCGCTCTTGGGGGATTTACAGCGATCCTAAGACCCGATACATGTTTGAGAGTTATGACCAAAAACTCATCGTTTTCGCGTTTTAGGGTCATTTTCATGAGTTATTCCACACTATTTTAGTGCTCCTCGGGGATTTGCATGGACCATTAGACCCGGTGCATGTTTAAGGGGATGACCAACAATTCGTCGTTCTTTTGTTTTATTAATGACCGTTTTCATGAGATATTCCACAGTTCTAGGATTTCAGGGTGAATTACGACGACCATTAGACCCAATACATGTTTAGCAATTTTAACCAAAAAATTGTCGATTACGCATATTATGGCCGTTTTCATGACTTATTGCCCACAGTTTTGGGGTTCGAGTGTGATTTACAACGACCCTAAGACCCGATACATGTTTGGGAGTTATGACCAAAAACTCGTCGTTTTTCATGTTTTATGGCCGTTTTCGTGAGCTATTGCACACAGTTTTGGCGCTCTTGGGGGATTTACAACGATATTAAGACCCGATACATGTTTGAGAGTTATAACCAAAAACTAATCGTTTTCGCGTTTTAGGGTCATTTTCATGAGTTATTCCACACTTTTTTGGTCCTCCACGGGGATTTTCATGGACCATTAGACCCGATGCATGTTTAAGGGGATGACCAACAATTCGTCGTTCTTATGTTTTATTACCGTTTTCATGAGCTATTCCACGGTCCTAGGGTTTCCGGGCGAATTACAACGACCATTAGACCCGATACATGTTTGATAGTTTTAACCCAAAAATTGCCGATTTCGCATATTATGGCCGTTTTCATGAGTTATTGCCCACAGTTTTGGGGTTCCAGGGTGATTTACAACGACCCTAAGACCCGATACATGTTAGAGAGTTATGACCCACAAGTATAGGGGGTGTATCGCAGTATTTTCGAGGGAAGTGAAACCCAATTTATTGATTCGACACAAGGGGAGCGAAAGAATACTTATCAGCCTTAACAACTGAGTTGTCAATTTAGCTGCACCTGGAAACAATCTTGCTCATAGTAGTTTATCAGTAGCAACAGTTTTGTAGTAGGAATAGTAAAGTAACAGTAGTAGCAAAGCAAAGACAATAGTAACGAAAGCAGTAAATAGCGGGATTCGAGTGCGGTAGGCATAGGGATGGATGAACGGGCGTTGCATGGACAAGACAATTCACATAGCAATCAGAACATAGGGCTATTGCAGATAAATAAGATAAAGCACCCAAGTACTAGACAATCCTAGGCATGTGTTCCATATATAGTCATACGTGCTCGCAATGAGAACTTGCACAACATCTTTTGTCCTGCCAGCCCGTTTGCAGTGGGGCCTCTAGGGAACTACTGGAAATTAAGGTGCTCCTTTTAATAGAGCACCGGAGCAAAGCATTAACACTCCGTGAACAGATGTGATCCTCACATCAAAGCCTTTCCCTTCTGGCTACCCCGATTTCTGTCACTTCGGGACCATAGATTCCGGACAACGACGTGTGTACACAACTTGTAGATAAGACCAGAAACAATACTATCATAATGAATCAATAATAAGTTCAGATCTGAAATCATGGCACTCGGGCCCTAGTGACAAGGATTAAGCACAACAAGTCGCAACAAAGTCATAAAGCACTAATAAAAGATACTAGGCACTATGCCCTAACAATCTGATGCCATTACATGAACGATCTCATCCAATCCCTACCATCCCCATAGCCTACAGCGGGGGATTACTCACTCATAGATGGGGGAAACATGGATGGTCGATGGAGAAGCGATGGCGATGATGATGGCGATGGTCTCCTCCAATTCCCCGTCCCGACAGGGTGCCAGAACGGAGTTTCTGGTGCTGTTTTGTGGAATCTGATGGTGGCGGCGGAGCGGAACTCCTTCTGGAAAAACATCGAACCCCCTGAAGTTTTTAGGTCAGAAGGCTTCTTATAGGTGAAGAGAGAGGTCGAGGCTTCTTATAGGTCAGAAGGCTTCTTATGGTGCGGCCTGGCGTGGCCCGCGCCACCAGGTGGTGTGGCCACCTCAGGGCTCCTCTCCGTCTCGTATTCTGGCTCCTGGAGTCTTCGGGTGAAATAGAATTTTTGGCATATTTTCCGGGATTTTTCCTCATAGTTGATTTTCTGCACAAAAAGTAGACACCAAGGCAATTCTGCTGAAACCAGCGTTAGTTCGCATTAGTTGCATCCAAATCACACAAGTATAGAGGAGAAACGGCAGCAAAAGTGTTCGGGAAAGTAGATACGTTTTGGACGTATCAACTCCCCCCAAGCTTAGCTTATTTCTTGTCATCAAGCAATTCAGTTGAAAACTGGGAGCAATAAAAGAACTTTTACGTACACATTTGCTTCATATGATGTAAATAATCTCAGCAATGTGATCAACTACTTAGATAATTCATAATAAAGAGTATGCAACTAAGTCTACTTAATAGTCATTGCAAGCTATGAAGAGATTCCAACTCAAGAATAATAAGTAGCACGAAACACAAACATAAGCAACATTACAATGCTCACAACAAGGTATGATAGAGTGGTTTCTCGCTTGCCTTGGATTATGAATGTCAAGGCACCTCTGATGTTCAAGTGATGTCTAGAAGTAAAGATATCAAAGATACAAGCATCAAAGTCATAACACAAATAATCAAGTAATGAAACAAACACAAAAAATGACAACTAATGCTCTCAAGAAGGTGCTCAAAGAATATGTAGAGACTCAACAAGTAGAAGAAAAAAGGTTTTGAATAATTTTGAAAGGCTTCCAAATGCTGAAAGTATGGTACTCGTTAGCTTTGAGCTCTCATTGCCCCTATCATAAGCATCTTTAATGTGGTTAAGGTGAAAGTGACACAACTAAGAGGATATGCTTGACAAGTTATAAATTGAAGTCTCATGCCCCTTACTTACGAAGAACGATCCTCATGCTACTCCACTTAAGTCACAAGTAAGCTCTTTTCATTGTAAGTATATACGAATCATAGAGAACCGCCAGCCGGGTACCCCTTGCACATGACACGGGAGCTATCTCATAATCAAAATAAAAGGCAAGCAGACAATGAGCATCTCAGTGATCTTTTTATTTACTATGTGCATATATTTTTATTGAGGATGCTTCATAGAATGGTCATTATGGTTATGCTGCAAGTTTCCACCATGATTAGGCATGGCTTAGGCTAGCGGCCCAGGCGTTTCTCTAACATATATACAAACTCCATGATCTAACAAGTTCCACTTTTATTTCACACTGTCGGGATCCATAAGCAAAAGAACATGATACCAACTAAGTACAAAGTACCTATGAAGCGTTGAAAGCGGTCCCCATGATACATGGTTCTGCTAACTTCAACTCATAAAGCGTAAGCATATGCACAACAAAGAAGGACGCAATGGTTCAGGTTTATTAAGTGCAGAAAATAAAGTGTGCCATCAAGTTCGTGAGAGCTTTACTAACTAACTTTCTCATAACAAGCAAACATTTTATTCGGAAGAAAACAAGGCATATTGAAATGCACGGAAGTAGCAAGTGATGCTAATGGGTAGCTATGGTGGACACTTTGGAAATATTTGGTTTAGGGAGTTGGAAACATGAGGAAAAACACTCAGCGGAAATGAAGGCTAGCAATAGTAAGGGAGCGACAAACGAGAGAGCAATAGCTGTCATTATCATGCTTACAACAAAACAAGACTACTCATGGCATGAAAATTATTCAAGATCCTCGAGGCAAAATAATTCGTCAAGGCTTAACTGATTATTACAGTCATGTGCATGCGTGAGCATGTGCCAAGTCGATCAAATGAAACATTCAGAGGAGGATACCACAGTGTCATACCAATTTATGAATAGAGTAATGCAAGCAAACATTCATGAGACATGCTACAAACTATTAGCGAGCTGGAGCTAATCACAAGAAAGCAAGAACTACTAAGCATCCAAAGAAAACATACACTCTACATGAACGGACTAAGCAAGCTCACAATGATGAGTATATGTACAAAAATTAAGACAAATAGAGTTCGTTACCAGCCTCTTACCACGCCTCAAGTTATCATTGATCCTCATTATTGCTCTTCACTTGTGTGGCTTGAATAATAATATGAAACCAATAATCCACTAAGAACTGCCGAACCCTGTAGCCAACTCGCAAAAACCAAAGAAGAGCGACAAATATTTTTGGTGTTTTCGATTTTTTAAAAAGAACCAAAAGAGAAAAACAAGCAAAGCAAAATCTTTTTGGGTTTTTCAAATAGTTCAAATAAAGCAGAAAGGAAAAAGCAAACCAAAGAAAAAAATAAGAAGCAAACCAAAGAGAAACAACAAAAATATTTTTGGTCTTTTTGTGTTTTTAGAAAGTGAAAGAAAAGAAGAATGAAAACTAGAAAGAGAACGAAAACATGAATATACAAAGAACCGACGCAACATGATATGGAGATGAGTGCGGTGTCGGCGTACCTCCCCCCAAGCTTAGGCTTTTTGCCTAAGTGGGTATCAATCCATGTAACAATAGGAGTTCCAAGCAGGCGGATCTTGGTAAGAATGGTCGTAACCGGGCCCATGAGAGGAAGAAGAAGCTCCCCAATCATAAGCGGGCTGCTGATATGAAGACTCTCCCTCATTCGAGGGCTGAACCGAATCATCCATGACCTCCCTTCTATTGTCCTGCTCCTGTTGGGAGAGCTCTCCCAAGTACGTGTCAAGCTCCTCCTTAGTGAGGGACCATCCTTCCCTGTTATCAAGGTTAAACAAAACAGGTGCAGGCAAAAGAACAACACGCTCGGACTTGCACTTTCTCCAGCTAGCTTTGAGAAAGGTTATTTCATAAGACAACTCACTCAAGCTAGCCCACAAGGAAATAAATTTATGCTGTACCATGGAGTTAAAATCAAGCCTTTCTATGGGAAACTGTAGGTCTAGAGGATGAGGCCCTAAACCATGCAATGCTAGCAAACGAGAAGCAATGAGGCCTCCACAAATTCCACCCTTTTCACGGTTAGCAGCAAGACGGAAAGCTATCAAAGCACCCAAGTTGTAGGACCTATCTCGTCTAAGAGCAGCAGAGATAAATGCTAAATTAAACGAAGATAACTTATTGGAAGTTTTTCTAGCAAGAACACACTTGGCAATAAAGTAGGCAAAGTAGCGAATGGAGGGAAGATGAATGTTACGGATTTTTCCATTCTCCTTCGAGAAGCTACTCCCTTGACAAATTTCTGCGTATAAATCCATGAGTGGTTCCGGTCTCTCTTTAATCTTCTTACATAATCCCCATTGAGGTACCGTAATAGCTGCACAAAAATCATCAAGAGAAAGGTTGACAGCTATATTGTAAATTTTGTAATGGAACATGGGGTTAGGCAAAGAGTGACTAAATTTGAAATCTTCCACCACAGACATGGTTAGCTTCACAAATTGACAGGGTTCGTCTTCCAAAAAGTGCTCTAACCCCGCATTAGAAACCAAAGTGTGGAAATCTTGTAGAATTCCTGCAACTCTCATGAACTCAGAACATGGATAAATGGAGGGAAAAACGTCCTCCTCCCGGTGGACCTTCAGGACATCAGGCACCCAAAGCTGATGTTGGTTTAGGTGGTGTTCACTCATCTTCTATTCTGAAATTTAAACACCTATTAAACAAGTGATTGCAAAGCAAATATAATGAAGGATTTTACTCACAGGGACTAGCAAGAGGCCTAAACATGCGTCAAAACTATATCTCTAAGCATCAAACAAGCTTACAAGCCCTCAAAACCAGTCACCTACAGCAGCAAAATACTCAACATACAATCCACTAAACACAAATCTACTTGGACAAGGGGAGGAGTCACATACCAAGGAACAATTGCTCCAAATTTCAGCAAGAAAGATGGGCTGAGCATAGAGATCGAAGAAATCGAGGGCAAGCATAGAGAGAACGCGATTTCGAGCTATGAACTGGAGCTTACTCGGGAGAGAGAAGAAAGTGGCAGGAGAGAGAGGTAGTGGGGGGCCAGGGGTGGCCCACACCAGGGCATGGCGCCACCCAGGTCTGGCCGTGCCACCATCTGGTGTGCCTACCTGGTGGGCCCCCCTAGTACCTACCAGGTACTCCTCTGCCCCTTTTTTCACATAAAAATTTAATATGAATTTTCTAGAATTTTTCGAGACACTTTATTTTTGGGCATTTTTCAGAAATAGAAGAATGATTTGTTCTGACAGACTGATTTTTTTCTTTTTGGAAACATGATGCAAGGACAAAAACAAGGCTAGAACTATAGAAGTTCTAGCATGCAAGCAACTAACAACACAAAGAAAACTAAACGAAAGCAAAAACTAAAATGCAAAGGATAGAAATAAACGGGGATAATCATAATGAAAACATTGTTTTGTTCAATGGAATCCTTTTGTTAGCAAGGTTGATCAAGTCTTGCTACCAAAACAATTGCATCAGCGACAAAACTTTGTATTTCACTAATGATTATGTTACCTCAACCTTGATAGCAATGGTCCCAATCATAATAGTTTCAAATTTTTCTTTTGGTATGGGACAATATATTTCTCCAACTTGAATGCCTTCAACATGTTCAATTGAATTTAAACCATAAGTCCTTTCAATCTTCTTGGGGAAATAGACAGTATGTTCCTTGTCATTAACATTGAAGGTCACCTTTCCTTGATTACAATTAATAACAGCTCCTGCAGTATTAAAAAAAGCTCTCCCAAGAATAATAGACATATTATCATCTTCAGGCATTTCAAGCACAACAAAATCAGTTAATATCAAGCAATTATGAGCCACTTGGACAGGTACATCCTCACATATACCCACAGGAATAGTGGTAGACTTATCATCCATTTGCGAAGATATATCAGTTGGTATCAATTTTTCAAGTTAAAGCCTCTTATAAAGAGAGAAAGGCATAACACTAACTCCAGCTCCCAAATCACACAAAGCAGTTCTAACATAACTGTTCTTAATAGAGCAAGGGATAGTTGGAATCCCTGGGTCTCCAAGTTTCTTAGGAACCTTACCATTGAAGGAATAATTAGCAAGCAAAGTAGAGATTTATTCATTAGGGATCTTCCTTTTATTCGAGACAATGTCCTTCATATACTTTGAGTAAGGAGGCAATTTAATAGCATCGGTCAAAGGAATTTGCAAGAATGAAGGCTTCATCCACTCAAAAAATTTATTATAGTGTTCATCTTCCTTTGACTTATGTTTCTTATCAGGGAAAGGCATAGGTTTTTGGACCCAAGGTTCTCTTTCACTACCATGTTTCTTAGCAATAAAATCTTCTTTGGTGTATTTAGTAGTCTTAGTGTGGTTTTCAGGTTCTTCTTCAACTTTTTATTCATTAGGAACTTCATTTTCTTCATTACCACTTTCAGGTTCAGCATCAGAGATAGATATACTATTAGGATCTATAGCAGGTTTAGAGGGTTCTACAACAGTTTTATGTTTCTTTTTACTTTTCTTACGAGTAGAACCACTATTTTCAGCTCGTTGAGAATCCTGCTCAATTCTTTTGGATGCCCCTCAGGATATAGAGGATCCTGGGTAGCAGCACCACTTCTAGTTCTAATTTCATAAGCGTGTTTTTCTTTAGCAGCATTACCTAGCAAGTCGTTTTGCACTTTAACGAGTTGATCTATTTGAGTTTGAACCATTTGAAAGTGTTTAACAATCATTTTAACATCATTAGAGGTTCTTTCCACAATATCTTTCAACTCAACAATAGCTCTAGTGTTTTCCATTAGATGATTTTGCACCCTTTTATTAAAGTTATCTTGCTTAACAATAAAGATATCAAATTCTTCTAAGCATTGATCAGGACGTTTCAAGTAAGGGATATCACCTTCATCAAAGTGTTGAAGAGAGTGTACCTCAATAGTGGGTGAATAGGGAATTGGCTTACATAATTCTTCTATAGGAGGTAAATTCTTGACATGTGCAGCTTTAATTCCCTTCTCCTTAAGACGTTTCTTAGCTTCCTTCATCACTTCATCATTTAATTCAATAACTTCCATCTTCTTTGATGTTGAAATAGGCACCGGAATAGATGGTTCAGGTACAATTACTTCAGGAATTGCTTGATTAGTAGGAGTCTAATCTTCATAATTCTTTCTTATTTTAGCCATTAATTCCTCAGCTTCCTTAGGAGTCCTATTCCTCAAAACTCAATCAGCACAACTATCTAGGTATGTCCTAGATTCTTTGGTTAGTCCATTATAAAATATATCAAGTAGTTCATTCTTAGGTAATGGACTTCCATCCTATGCATGAATCAACGCACAAAACCTTGCCCAAGATTCGGGCAATACCTCTTTTTCTCCCTGTTTAAAATCAAAAAGTTCCTGCAAAACAGCATGTCTACCACTAGGAGGAAAATATTTCTGCAGGAAAGTATTAAACAAGCACTCAGGGCTATCAATAGATCCAGGAGGTAAATTACCAAACCAAGTTTTAGCTTCTCCTTTCAGTGAAAAAGGGAAAATCTTAGGAACAAAATAAGTACGCATTTTAATATCATTAGAAAACAAGCCACTCATGGTAAAAAGTTCATTCATATGTAGGATAGATCGAGAGAGAAATCATAATCTTCTCGACAAATCATGGTAGAAAGTTTAGTCTTGCCAAAAGGTTCTTTCTCGACAATAGCTATGTAGGATAGATCGAGAGAGAAATCATAATCTTCATATATAATGTTTATAGGAGAAGCAGCAAACTTAGGAGCAAGAGATAATTTGGGTCTAATAGTACGCCTCTCAAGGAGATTCTTAGAAGCGCTCCTATCATGGGTGTTCCTACATTCTTCAATAAACTCATCAGTCATCTCAACATAATCTTTTTCAGCATCATAACTCTCACTAGACTCAGGTGAGCTAACAAGTGTAGCAGTGTGTTCATTAGGAGTTTCGGTATTTCCAACTATACTTCTAGGAATCGTAGAATCTAGGAAAGGACCTAATGAACCACTCTTATCAAGCACAGTAGAAGCAGCATCATAAACATCAGAAGTTTCAGATTCAGCAGTAGTAGCAGTGTGTGTAGCATGTGTATGTGGTTGTGTAAGGAACTTACTCAGAACAGACGATGAATCAAGAGCGGTAGAGGTGTTCAGAACCGTACCTCTTCTTGTAGTGGATGGTAAAATAGGAACCTTGCCATGAAGAAACTTACCCATGATGGATGGAAAGCAGCGAACAATAGAGAATCCAAGTGAACTTGATAAATAAAGCTATGCTCCCCAGCAGCGGCGCTAGAAAATAGTCTTGATGACCTACAAGTATAGGGGGTGTATCGCAATATTTTCGAGGGAAGTGAAACCCAATTTATTGATTCGACACAAGGGGAGCCAAAGAATACTTATCAGCCTTAACAACTGAGTTGTCAATTCCGCTGCACCTGGAAAAAATCTTGCTCACAGCAGTTTATCAGTAGCAACAATTTTGTAGTAGGAATAGTAAAGTAACAGTAGTAGCAAAGCAAAGACAGTAGTAACAAAAGCAGTAAACAGTGGGATTCGAGTGCGGTAGGCATAGAGATGGATGGACGGGCGTTGCATGGACAAGACAATTCACATAGCAATCAGAACATAGGGCAATTGCAGATAACTAAGATAAAGCACCCAAGTACTAGACAATCCTAGGCATGTGTTCCATATATAGTCATACGTGCTTGCAATGAGAACTTGCACAACATCTTTTGTCCTGCCATCCCGTTTGCAGCGGGGCCTCTAGGGAACTACTGGCAATTAAGGTACTCCTTTTAATAGAGCACCGGAGCAAAGCATTAACACTCCGTGAACACATGTGAACCTCACATCAAAGACTTTCCCTTCCGGCTACCCCGATTTCTGTCACTTCGGGACCATAGGTTCCGAACAACAACGTGTGTACACAACTTGTAGATAAGACCAGAAACAATACTATCATAATGAATCAATAATAAGTTCAGATCTGAAATCATGGCACTCGGGCCCTAGTGACAAGCATTAAGCACAACAGGTCGCAACAATGTCATAAAGCACTAATAAAAGATACTAGGCACTATGCCCTAACAATCTGATGCCATTACATGAACGATCTCATCCAATCCCTACCATCCCCATAGCCTACAGCGGAGCATTACTCACTCATAGATGGGGGAAACATGGATGGTCCATGGAGAAGCGATGGTGATGATGATGGCGATGGTCTCCTCCAATTCCCCTTCCCGGCAGGGTGCCAGAACGGAGTTTCTGGTGCTGTTTCGTGGAATCTGATGGTGGCGGCAGAGCGAAACTCCTTCTGGAAAAACGTCGAACCCCCAAAGTTTTTAGGTCAGAAGGCTTCTTATAGGCGAAGAGCGAGGTCGAGGGGGTGCCTGGGGGCCCACACCACCCCCTGGCGCGGCCTGGCCTGGCCCACGCCACCAGGTGGTGTGGCCACCCCAGAGCTCCTATCTGTGTCGTATTCTGGCTCCTCGAGTCTTCAGGTGAAATAGGATTTTTGGCATATTTTCTGGGATTTTTCCTGATAGTTGATTTTTTGCACAAAAAGTAGACACCAAGGCAATTCTGATGAAGACAGCGTTAGTTCGCATTAGTTGCATCCAAATTTTACAAGTATAGAGGAGAAACAACAAGAAAAGTGTTCGGGAAAGTAGATACGTTTTGGACGTATCAGAGAGTTATGACTAAAAACTCTTCGTTTTTCACGTTTTATGGCCGTTTTCGTGAGCTATTGCACACAGTTTTGCCGGTCTTGGGGGATTTACAACGATCCTAAGACCCGATACATGTTTGAGAGTTATGACCAAATACTAATCGTTTTCGCGTTTTAGGGTCATTTTCATGAGTTATTCCACACATTTTTGGTGCTCCACGGGGATTTTCATGGACCATTAGACCCGATGCATGTTTAAGGGGATGACCAACAATTCGTTGTTCCTGTGTTTTATTACCGTTTTCATGAGCTATATTATAGTTTTAGGGTTTCAGGGCGAATTACAATGACCATTAGACCCGATACATGTTTGACAATTTTAACCAAAAAATTGTGGATTTCACATATTATGGCCGTTTCCATGAGTTATTGCCCACAGTTTTGGGGTTCCAGGGTGATTTACAACGACCCTAAGACCCGATACATGTTGGAGAGTTATGACCAAAAACTCGTCGTTTTTCACGTTTTATAGCCGTTTTGGTAAGCTATTGCACACTGTTGTGGCGCTCTTGGGGGATTTACAACGATCCTAAGACCCGATACATGTTTGAGAGTTATGACCAGAAAATCGTCGTTTTTCACGTTTTATGCCCGTTTTCGTGAGCTATTACACACTGTTTTGGCGCTCTTGGGGGATTTACAACGATCCTAAGATCCGATACATGTTTGAGAGTTATGACCAAACACTCATGGTTTTCGCGTTAGGGTCATTTTCATGAGTTATTCCACACTTTTTTGGCGCTCCACATGGATTTTCATGGACCATTAGACCCGATGCATGTTTAAGGGGATAACCAACAATTCGTCGTTCTTGTGTTTTATTACCGTTTTTCATTAGCTATTCCACAGTTCTAGGGTTTCAGGGCGAATTACAACTACCATTAGACCCGATACATGTTTGTCAATTTTAACCAAAAAATTGTCGATTTCGCATATTATGGCCGTTTTCATGAGTTATTGCCCACAGTTTTGGGGTTCCAGGGTGATTTACAACGACCCTAAGCCCGATACATGTTGGAGAGTTATGACCAAAAACTCGTCGTTTTTCACATTTTATTGCCGTTTTCGTGAGCTATTGCACACTGTTTTGGCGCTCTTGGGGATTTACAGCGATCCTAAGACCCGATACATGTTTGAGAGTTATGACCAAAAACTCATCGTTTTCGCGTTTTAGGGTCATTTTCATGAGTTATTCCACACTGTTTTAGTGCTACGGGGATTTGCATGGACCATTATACCCGGTGCATGTTTAAGGGGATGACCAACAATTCGTCATTCTTATGTTTTATTACCGTTTTCATGAGCTATTCCACAGTTCTAGGGTTTCAGGGCGAATTACAACGACCATTAGACCCAATACATGTTTGACAATTTTAACCAAAAAAATGTCGATCGCATAGTATGGACGTTTTCATGAGTTATTGCCACAGTTTTGGGGTTCTAGGGTTATTTACAACGACCCTAAGACCCGATACATGTTGGAGAGTTATGACCAAAAACTCGTCGTTTTTCACGTTTTAGGGCCGTTTTCGTGAGCTATTGCACACTGTTTCGGCGCTCTTGGGGGATTTACAACGATCCTAAGACCCGATACATGTTTGAGAGTTATCAGCAAAAACTAATCGTTTTCGCGTTTTAGGTTCATTTTCATGAGTTATTCCACACTTTTTTGGTGCTCCACGGGGATTTTCATGGACCATTAGACCCGATCCATGTTTAAGGGGATGACCAACAATTCGTTGTTCTTGTGTTTTATTACCGTTTTCATGAGCTATTTCACAGTTCTAGCCCCTAAGCCCACATAAAGTTCCTAGAGGACGGCCAGGAGACCGCCTGTCAATCGCCACCCTCAGCCATGCCGCTAGCCGCCCGTAGCCATGTCGCCAGCATACCGGCCCATCCCTCTCGGTCTCGCCATCGAGCCAATAAAAGGAGGGCACCCCCAGCCATTTGAAGCACACCACTCCACTCTCCTCACCTCACTGACCGTTCCCCACCTCTAGTCGGAGCAAGAGGAGCAGCAGCTCGCCGGAATTGCACCGGAGCAGGCCGCCTCTGGAGGAGAAGGGCGCCGCTGATTGCGACCACCCCCGGAGCTGCCTCGACCGTCCCTGAGATCGCCATCGACCACCAGTCCATTTGCCCGCCTCGCCGTCGTCGCTGGAGCCCTGGTACACCCCCTATGCACCCCCACCGAGTCGCTAGGGTTCGAGCTCGCCGGCGATAGGTCCGTCATCGACGACAAGCCACAGCCGTTGATCCCCACTCTAATCCAACGTCCCACATTGCCCCATACCACTTCGAGCGTTATGAGCCACTGACGGATGGACCCCCCTGTCAGTTGAGTCCCGTGCTGTGGAGTGACACTGGGCCGCCCTGTTAGAGTTTCCCACGCGACCCAGTTAGTTTGAATTATGATTTTTTTTAGTTTAAACTTAGTTCTGTCTCTGAGTTTGAAAATCAATTCAGAGAGTTTGACAAATCCAAATTGCATGAAACCAATTTTGCCTGAAAGGTATTGAAATGATCTATCCAAACCCGTCGTATTTAATTCAATTAGATTTATAGATCTTTCCTAGTAAAAATAACAAAACAGAAGCATTTGCACCTTGCAACATTTTTATAAAATCAACCAAGATAGTTTTTGAGTTGATTCCAACTCTCAAAATTCACATTTCATCATACCTATCTTAATATGTAATAATATTAAGGTTTACAGGTAGTGGCTTTGGACTAGTACCAAAATAATGCTATATAGGCATTTCTAGTCACTTTAAATCATTAAATAATGAACTTAAACCAAAGTAATTATGATCCAACCCTTAAATCACATTCCCACATGTTAGAATATGTGGTGATGACATGTGTCCACATGATCCCATATTTGAAGTGGTGAATATTAAATCTTAGTTAATTTTTCAATGAGTAGAAATTACTTTTATAAAATAAAAAGGATGAAACTAGTAAATAAAACTTGTGATGCTTGTGATGATAATAGGTCATCAAATGTGTGTTTTAGAATGTTAATTAGACTAGTTAAGTATTGTTTGGTGATTTTGTACTCCGTATGTATTTATAGACGATAGTACCGACCAAGCTTTCGAGGAGGAGGAGTTCTACCAGGAAGAAGAAGAAAACTTCAACCACTGTACTGCACAAGGCAAGCCACCATTCGCAATGCAAGCTAACACTTGCAAGTATAATACTTAGCAAGCTAGGATTAAACTAGATGGTTTAGCAAAGATGCTTTCGGCATGCTTTGATTACACTACTTGACTAGTATTTACCCGTAAGTCTTATATTCAAGCTTTATTTTCCTTTACTTTACACCAAGTCCTTTACTTGTTTTAAAGGTAGCATAAAGAGTATAAAATTTGACCTAGTTAGAACCCCTTTAGATGTCATTCTATGACATGAGATTGAACCCATCTTTTCCACTTTAGTGGACACTCTTAACTTAGTAGTTAGAGTAGATCAAAAACTTGAGTTGCTTTAGATGGGAACACTTGATGAAAATGACTTATGAAAACCTTAGAATGATGAGTCATTCTATTGAGATGTTTTGACATTGTTGAGAAACACAAATGGTTTATGATGATGAAAATGATGAGGCATGAGCCTTAACCCTTTTATAAAACTGATGGTTGGATTCGGATGCGATACCATTCCAAATTTACCGTACAACCACAATACCTGAATTGGGTAAGGCTTAGCCGAAAGTTTATATGCATTAGTATTAGTTCTCTCGCAGGAGAGGTTTGAGCTGAGGCTACCTCTCAATGTTGTCCATCTATGCAGTCCCCAAGATGACAGATGGTCCTGGTTGGGTGGCCATGCTCATAGGAGAGGTGCTTATACTAGGGTGTGTAAAGGGAAGGTTATGTTTGATTATCTGCATACTAAGTATGATGATTCAGGGTTATCCCTGACAGATGTATCGAATCTTGTGGTGAAAGTGTAGCACCTCTACAGAGTGTCAAACTATTCGAATAGCCGCGTCCGCAGTTATGGATAGTTGGAATGGCCATATTGTTTCGTTGTCAGATGTTTTCCAAACAACTTATGAAATGAATGATGAACCTTGACTTGACCACAACAGGGTTGTGTTTATGACAATAGCTTCCCAACTTAAGTGATTCTAGAACTTTATTTTATCTTTCTTTGCTTCAGAACTCATCTTAGGTTTCAAACTTAACTTTATAGTTAAACTTAGAATTAGGCACTTTAACCTAGAACTATATTTACTTGTTAGTTGTAGTTTGCGAGTACTTAAAGAGTACTCATGGTTGTTGTCCCTGGCTATTCTCATGGCCAGACTATGAAGGACACTATCAAGATGATGGTCAGCAGGACGACTATGATAACTAGGACTTTCTGCCTTCGTCAGCATTGCTTGTGCCCCTGAAGATGGACCCCACCGCTATGCTTATCTTTTAATTCCACTGCTTGTTGTATTAAGACTGGATCATGAGATCCTTATTTGTGTAAGACCTTATGTATGGTTTGTAATGGATGATGTACTGTGATATCCAATCCGTTATGTCTCGCAAAAATGGTAATCCTGGGATTGCGAGGTATGGCATAACGGGCATCTGGGATTAAAAATCCGGGTGTTGACATGAAGTCCAGTCATCAAAATTCTTGCTTATTTTAGCCATTAATTACTCAGCTTCTTTGGGAGTTCTTTTCCTGAAAACACAATCAGCACAACTATCCAGGTATGTCCTAGATTCTTCAATTAGTCCATTATAATATAAATCAAGAAGCTCATTTTTTAGGTAATGGACACACAGGCTGTGCATGAATCAAAGCACAAAACCTTGGCCATGATCCAGGCATTATCTCATTTTCTCCTTATTTAAAATCAAAACGTTCCTACAAAATGGCATGTCTAGCACTAGGAGGGAAATATTTCTGAAAGAAAGTATCAATCAAGCAATCAGGGTTATCAATAGATCCAGGAGGTAAATTATTAAACCAAGCCTTAGCTTCTCCTTTTAGTGAAAAAGGGAAAATTTTAGCAACAAAGTAGGTGCACATCTTAATATCATCAGAAAATAAACCACTCATGGTAGAAAGCTCAGTCATATGTGCTACAGCACTTTCATTCTTAGTTCCACAAAAAGGTTCTTTCTCAACAATGGTTATGTAAGATAAATCAAGAGAGAAATCATAATCCTTATCTTTAATGTTTATGGGAGATGTAGCAAACTTAGCATTAGGAGATAATTTAGGTCTAACAGTATGTTTCTCAAGAAGACTTTTAATAGCACTCCTACCATGGGTGTTTTGGCATTATTTAATAAATTCATCAGTCATTCTATATATCCGTCTTCAATATCATAGCTCTCTCTAGACTCAGGTGAACTAACAGGTGTAGTAGTATCTTCATTAGGACTTTTAGTATTTCCAGCTATAGTTCTAGCAATCGTAGCATCTAGGAAAGGACCTAATTAACCACTTTTATCAAGCACGGTAGAAGCAGCATCAAAAGTATTAGAAGTTTTAGATTCAGCAGTAGTAGCAGTGTGTGTAGCATGTGTATGTGGTGGTGTAAGGATCTTACTCATAACAGATGGTGAATCAAGAGCAATAGAGGTGTTCAGAACCGTACCTCTCCTTGTAGTGGATGGTAAAATAGGGACCTTGCCATCATGAGACTTACCCATAATGGATGGATGGCAGCGAACAATAGTGATTCCAAGTGAACTTGATAAATAGAGCTATGCTCCCCGGCAATGGTGCCAGAAAATAGTCTTAATGACCCACAAGTATAGGGGGTGTATCGCAGTATTTTCGAGGGAAGTGAAACCCAATTTATTGATTCGACACAAGGAGAGCCAAAGAATATATATAAGCCTTAACATTTGACTTGTCAATTCAGCTGCACCTGGAAACAATTTTACTCACGACAGTTTATCAGTAGCAATAGTTTTGTAATAGCAATAGCAAACTAATAGCAGTAGTAAAAGTAAAGATAGTAGTAACAATTGCAGTAAATAGTAGGATTAAAGCGCGGTAGGCATAGGGATGGATAGACGGGCGTTGCATGGACAAGTCAATTCATATGACAATCAAGAAATAGGGCATTTGCATATAAATAAGATAAAGCATCCAAGTACTAAATAATCATAGGCATGTGTTCCATATATAGTCATACGTACTCGCAATGAGAACTTGCACAACATCTTTTGTCCTGCCATCCCGTTTGCAGCGGGGCCTCGAGGGAACTACTGGTAATTAAGGTGCTCCTTTTAATAGAGCACCGGAGCAAAGCATTAACACTCCGTGAACACATGTGATCCTCACATCAAAGCCATCCCCTCCGGTTATCCCGATTATTGTCACTTCGGGGCCTTTGGTTCCGGAAAAATATGTGTATACAACTTGTAGGTAAGATCATAAACAATACTATCATAATGAATCAATAACATGTTCAGATCTAAAATCATGGCACTCGGGCCCTAGTGACAGGCATTAAGCATAAAAGTTGCAACAAAATCAAAAAGCACTAATAATAGATACTAGGCACCATGCCCTAATAATCTGATGCCATTACATGAACGATCTCATACAATCCCTACCATCCCCATAGCCTACAGTGGGGGATTACTCACGCATGGATGGGGGAATCATGGATGGGTGATGGAGAAGCTATGGTGATGATGATGACGATGATCTCCTCCAATTCCCCATCCCGGCAGGGTGCCAGAATGGAGTTTCTGTTTCTAAATCACGGAATCTGGTGGTGGTGGCACAGCAGAACTCTTTATAGAAAAACGTCAAACCCCGCTGGGTTTTTAGGTTAGGAGGTATCTTATAGGCGAAGAGGCAGGCCGAGGGGGTGACCGAGGCGGCCACACCACCCCCAGGCGTTGCCTGGCCTGGCCCACGCGGCCAGGTGGTGTGGGCCCCTCGTGGCCCTCCTCCGTTCGTCTTCTAGCTCCATGAGTCTTCTGGTGAAATAGGATTTTGGCATATTTTCCGGGATTTTTCCTGATAGTTGATTTTCTGCACAAAAACTAGACACCAAGGTAATTCTGCTAAAAACAACGTCAGACTGTGTTAGTTGTATCCAAATCACACAAGTTTAGAGAAAAAACAATAGCAAAACTGTTCAGGAAAGTAGATACGTTTTGGACGTATCAGTGGGTCATCAATTAGTAATAGATAGATCATGGCATTAGGGTGGTTTGCGTAGGAAAAAATATTGTTTTTCAGGCACACAATCCCTACAGTTCCAACGTTCCTTTTCTACCCCCAATCGCTAATCTGATGCGCTGCTCATGATCCCCAACCCCATGTAATTAGTACATATGCAGATAGGGGAGGATACAATTATGGGCCGCTCCAGAGCATGGGCCCTAGGGCATTGCCCATCTTGGCCATGGGATAGAGTTGGCCCTGCCTAGGTTGATGGCCGTTTTGTATGGCGGTAGCTACGCCGACGACATTGCCTTCGGCCTAGGTTTTTTTTCACTTTTTTCAATTTTTTTGAATTGTTTGACTCGTTAATCTCACGGTCCTTTTTTTTCATTGTTTGACTCGTTAGTTTCACAAGCATCTTTTTTAACTCTAAGTATGCTTAATATTCAGTCAAATTGCACTCTTTTTGAATTGTTTAACTCGTTAGTCTCACAAGCGTCTTCTTCAACTATAAGTACGCTTAATCTTCGGTCAAATTGCACTCGGGGTCAAACTTCCTGATCGGTCACTCATCCTCACACTACTCCACCCCTAGCACGCTTAACTTATTTGTTGTTTCCAGATAAGCTTCCGATAAAAAATTAGACCTTATTGATAATACTACCATATCAATCATATTAACCCTTGGGCCATGGTGTCACACGCTTTTTTTCAATTTCAAATAATTATTTAAGCAACAAAAATGAATAAGTAATAATAATCTTGCATTCAAATAATAATAAAATGATTTTTTGCCTTTTTCTATTTAATATGGAATAATTCATATCTTTAAATCTGTAAATCAGAATTTTACAAATAATATGTCCAAATCGACCAGAAAAATTAGAACAATCCAATCATGACAACCCTATCATATTTTTAATCATGCATAATGTATTTTTAAATATAATTCATTTAATAGTGTTCAAATCTTCAAAAAATCATATCAAAATTTCCCTTTTGAATTTGAGGATTCAAAAGAATCCTTAGGTCGGGGCTAAGCCTCGCTAAACTTGCATTGGATTTCTGATGAAATAGCATATTATAAACCTAAAATGATTTTTCCAAAATATTGTGAGCATCTGATCATGTACGAGTAGTTCAAATCTGACCCCCTTCCTACCGATTCGGTGGAAATTTAACTTTTTCACGAGGGATGGAACGAAAGGTTTAAAATACCCTGGTTGGGACATTGTACATTAAAGGTGGCCTAGTATTTTTTTAAAAATAGGGTGGTACCATTTTGAAACTTTCATTTGGTAGTTGCTTCACAAAACATCCGGCTTATGGCACTCAGAAAATGGAAAATAACTTTTTGATGTGACAAAAAGGAAAACTTCATGCAGCAATATTGTTTGTCATCCCATTATGCACATGTGTGCACAATACGTGCATATTATCACAAATGATGCCGCCGATTCTAGCCATAACGTTGCTCGTTTAGCTTGAAAGTCGTGAAACCTTGAACATGATAACTCATTTTCAGAAGGTTTTTTTTGAGATTTAAACAATATACCAAGTTTGATATTTTCCTTGTAACTATGTCACATAATATGACATCACACGGAGGTTTTACGTTGTTTGTATTGTTTTTGAATTTCTTATGCCCATTTCAAACTATGGTCAAAACGGCGGGCATGAAGATTCTTAGCTCGGGAATGAGCCTCGCTAAACTTGCAATGGATCGCTGAGGAAATAGTATATTCTGAACATAAAAATGATTTTTCCAAAAAATCATGAGCATTAGATCATGTACCTGTAGTTCAAATATGACCCACTTTTTGTCGATTCGGTAGAAATTTGTGTTTTTCATGAGGAGTGGAGATAGAGGTTTAAGATACCCCAGTTGGAAAAATTTCCATGCAAGGTGGCCTAGTATTTTGGAAAAATGGGATGGTACCATTTCAAACTTTCATTTGGTGATTGCTTCACAAACCACCATGTTTTTGACACTCGGAAAAAGGAAAATGGCTTTTTGGTGCAACAAAAAGGAAAACTTCTTTCTACAACATTGTTCACCATCCCATGATACACATGTTTGCACAATATTGGCACATTATAATAGAATATGATACGATTCTAGCCATAACATTGGTCATTTGGCCTGAAAACCATGAAACCTCAAACATGATAGCTTATTTCTAAGAAGGTTTTTTTAGATGCAATCAATAGACCAAGTTTGATATTTTCCCTTGTAACTATGTCACATAATATGACACCACGCGAAGGTTTTACATTGTTTGGATCATTTTTGAATTTTTATTCCCGTTTCAAACTATGGGCTGAGGCTCGCTAAACTTGCAATGGATCTCTAATGATATATCGTATTGTAAACCTAAAAATTATTTTCCCAAAAAATCATGAGCATCAGATCATGTACTTGTTGTTCAAATCTGACCCACTCCGGCAGGAATTTGTCTTTTTCATGAGAGGTTGAAGGAAGGTTTAAGATACCCTGGTTGAGACAATATCCATTAAAGGTGGCATAGTATTTTTGAAAAATAGGGTGGTACCATTTTGAAACTTTCATTTGTTGGTTTCTTCTCAAAACACCCCATTTTTGACACTCCGAAAATGGAAAAGGATTTTTGGTGTGACAAAAATGAAAACTTACTCCTGCAAGTTTGTTCACCATCCCATGATACACATGTGTTCATAATATGGGCAAATTATCAAAAACTATGATGCAATTCTGGCACATTGGTCGTTTGGCTTGAAAACCCGGAAACCTCGAACATGATAGCTCATTTCTGAGAAGGTTCTTTTTGAGATACAATCAATATACCAAGTTTTATGTTTTTCCTATAACTATGTCATATAATATGACACCACACGTAGGTTTTATATTGTTTGGATCATTTTTGAATTTCTTATGTCCGTTTCAAACTATGGACAAAATGGCGGGCATGAAGATTCTTAGCTCTAGGCTGAGCCTCGCTAAACTTGCAATGGAACTCTGATGAAATAGCATATTATAAACCTAAAAATGTTTTTTCCAAAAAATCATGAGCATCAGATCATGTACTTGTAGTTCAAACCTGACCCACTTTGGCAGGAATTTGTCTTTTTCATGAGCGGTGGATGGAAAGGTTGAAGATACCTCGGTTGGCACATTGTCCATGCAAGGTGGCCTAGTATTTTGGGAAAATGGGGTGGTACCATTTTGATACTTCTATTTGGTGGTTGCTTCACAAAACACCCATTTTTGACACTTAGAAAATGAAAATGGGTTTTTGGTGCGACAAAAACGAAAACTTCCTCCTGCAACATTGTTGACCATCTCATGATGCATATGTGTGCATAATATGGCCATATTATCACAAACTATGCTGTCATTCTAGCAATAACATTGGTCGTTGGCCTGAAAACCATAAAACATCAAACATGATAGCTCATTTCTGAGAAGTTTTTTTGAGTTGCAATCAATATACCAAGTTTCTTTTTTTCCTTATAACCATCTCACATAATATGACACCATGTGAAGGTTTTATATTGTTTAGATCTTTTTTGAATTTCTTATGCCCGTTTCAAATTATGGTCAAAATAGCAGGCATGAAGATTCTTAGCTCAGTGTTGAGCCTCGCTAAAATTGCAATGGATCTATGATGAAATAGCATATTATCAACCTAAAAATGATTTTTACAAAAAATCATGAGCATCATATCATGTACCTATAGTTCAAATCTGACCCACTTCAATAGGAATTTGTCTTTTTAACGAGGGGTGGACCAAAAGGTTTAAGATACCCTGCTAGGACATTGTCCATGCAAGGTGGCCTAGTATTTTGGAAAAATGGGGTGGTGCCATTTTGAAACTTTCATTTCGTGGTTGCTTCATAAAATGCCCCATTTTTTACACTTGGAAAATGGAAATGGCTTCTTGGTGTGACAAAAAGGAAACCATCCTCCTGCAACATTGTTCACCATCCCATCATGCACATGTGTACACAATATCGGAATATTAGCACAAACTATGCCAAGATTCTAGCAATAACATTGGTCGATTGGCTTGAAAACCATGAAACCTCAAACATGATAGGTCATTTCTGAGAAGGTTTTTTGAGATGCAATCAATATAGCAAGTTTGATATTCTTCGTTGTAACTATGTCACCTAATATGACACCACACGAAGGTTTTACATTGTTTGGACCGTTTTATAATTTCTTATGTCAGTTCAAAATTATGGTCAAAACAGTGGGCATGAAGATTCTTAGCTCGGGGTTGAGCTTCGCTAAAATTTCAATGGATCTCTGATGAAATAACATATTGTGAACCTAAAAATGATTTTTCCAAAATATCATGAGCATCAGATCATGTACATGTAGTTCAAATCTGGCCCACTTCCTACCGATTAGA
The DNA here is from genome assembly GCA_910589775.1 of Avena eriantha. Taxonomy (NCBI): domain Eukaryota; kingdom Viridiplantae; phylum Streptophyta; class Magnoliopsida; order Poales; family Poaceae; genus Avena; species Avena eriantha. The sequence goes on from OU342746.1 coordinate 359,817,103, forward strand.
TAGGAATTTGTCTTTTTACAAGGGGTGGACAAAAAGGTTTAATATACCCCGATTGGGACATTGTCCATGCAAGGTGGCCTAGTATTTTAGAAAAATGGGCTGGTACCATTTGGAAACTTTCATTTGGTGGTTGCTTCACAAAACACCCTATTTTTTACACTCGGAAAATGAAAAATGACTTTTTGGTGCGACAAAAAGGAAAACTCTCTGATGTAACATTGTTCACCATCTCATGATACACATGTGTGCGCAATATACGCACATTATCACAAATTATGCCTCCATTCTAGCCATAATATTGGTTGTTTGGTCTGAAAACCATAAAACCTCGAACATGATAGCTCATTTCTGAGAAGGTTTTTTTAAGATGCAATCAATATACCAAGTTTGATATTTTTCCTTGTAACTATGTCACATAATATGACACCACGTGAAGATTTTACATTGTTTGGATAGTTTTTGAATTTCTTATGCCCGTTTCAAACTATGGTCAAAATGACAAGCATGAAGATTCTCTGCTCGGGACTGAGCCTCGCTAAACTTTCAATGGATATCTAATGAAATAGCATATTGTGAACCTAAAAATGATTTTTTGGAAAAATCATGAGCATCAGATCATGTACCTGTAGTTCAAATCTGACCCACTTCGTACCGTTTTGGTAAGAATTTCTCTTTTTCACGAGGGGTGGACGGAAAGGTTTAATATACTCCGGTTGGGATATTGTCCATGCAAGGTGGCCTAGTATTTTGGAAAAATGGGGTGGTACCATTTTGAGACTTTCATTTGGTGGTTGCTTCACAAAACACCCCGTTCTAACACTCTGAAAATGGAAAATGCCTTTTTAGTGCAACAAAAAAACTTCCTCCTGCAATATTATTGTTCACCATCCAATGTTGCACATGTTTGCACAATATGGGCACATTATCACAAACTATGTCGCTATTCTAGCCATAACATTGGTCGTTTTGTGTGAAAACCATTAAACCTCGAACATGATTGCTCATTTCTCAGAAGGTTTTTTAAGATGCAATCAATATACCAGGTTTGATGTGTTTCCTTGTAACTATGTCACTAAATATGACACGACACGAAGGTTTTACATTGTTTGGATTGTTTTTGAATTTTTATCCCCGTTTCAAACTATGGTTAAAACAGTGGGCATGAAGATTCTTAGCCTGGGGATGAGCCTCGTTAAACTTGCAATGGATATCTGATGAAATATCATATCGTTAACCTAACCAGATCATGTACATGTAGTTGAAATCTGACCCACTTTCTAACAATTCGGCAGGAATTTCTCTTTTTCACAAGGGATGGATGAAAAGGTTTAAGATACCCCTGTTAGGACATTGTCCATGCAAGGTGGCCTAGTATTTTGGAAAAATGGGGTGGTGCCATTTTAAAACCTTCATTTGGTGGTTGTTTCACAAAACACCCCATTTTCGAAACACGAAAAATGGAAAATATGTTATACGAAAGTATATGTAATGTTTTATATTTTATTCAACAAAAATATGTAATATTTGAGTTTAGATATATATATATCTTATTTTTATGCAAATTTTGATATATTATATGTATTTTTCTGAATTAGAATGTTTTAGTTATGATTTTTTTCTAGGATTAATGTGGCAAAAATATAAAATAGCTACACCGATGGATTTTGCTGTCGGCGTCGGTGTGAAACCTAGGCCGGCGGCTAAGCCGTCGATGTAGACTTGACGCAGTCGCATTGCCGTCACATCCAATCATTACGTCGATGGCCCGGTCTTTGCCCACGGCTGCTATTGGCCTATCCCGCCCTACACCGACGGTAAACCTGGGACGACAACAGGTTTCCTTGACTTCCCATCTCGGTACCTACGTTGAAGGCTCCGACAAATATCTACTCGCATAGCCTTTGGTTGTCAGCGTCTTCCTCTTCTCCCGTAGTGCATGTGCGTACCTGATAAAAAAATATCTGAAGTGGTGATACGTCCATTTTGCATCACTATTCTATATCATAATTTACTGTTATTCATTGATATATTTCATACTAAGAGATGATACTTATGTTATTTCATATGTTTTTGCACGGTTGATGATTTTTTGAGGATGAACCGCTGCAGTCAGGATTCTGATGGAAAAGGCACTGTTTGGAGGCGAAATTCGCGAAGATCAGAAAATTCCAGAAAATACATGGAAAATCCTATTTTTCTAGAAGACGGAGGATGCCAGAAGGGGAGCGGAGTTGGGCCACAGGGGGCCCACACCACCCCCTGGCATGGGCTACCCTAGGCTGCACCACCAGGTGGTGTGGCCACCATGGCCCACCTCCGGCTCTCCCCTTTGGTGTATATTATCCCCATGAAACCCTAAGACTCGAGGAGTGACCACAGAAAGATTTTGCCGCCTCGGTGGGCGGAAAACTGGAGAGAGAGAAAGAGCTCTCCTGTAGGCAGAAATCTGCTAGGGAAATTCCTTCCCGTAGAGGGGAGATCATCGCCATCAATACCACCATCACGCTAGACTTCATCGGGATCATCATCATCTCCACCTGCACCATCATCATCACTTCATACTGCTGTGACAATTGGGTTGAATCTTGCATAGTTCTTAGGGGAAAATTTCCCGATGTTGATTACATGTTGTAGTTGATGCTATTAAGTGGAACTATTGAATTATTGTTATGTTCAGATTGTTACTTATCATTATTTCATCTCTGATCTTGATCCATATGAGGTCTTGTTAGTAGTTCGTTTAGTTCTTGAGGATATAGGAGAAGTCATGTTGTTAGTAGTGAAATTGTGTTGAGAAAGATTCAATAGTTTGTTATTTAAGTTGTGGTGTTATTCTTCTAGTGGTGTCATGTGAACTTCGACTACATGATACTTCACCTTTATGGTCCTAGGGGAATGCATTGTGTATTTGGCTACTAATCGTAGGGGTTGCCAGAGTGACAGAAACTGAAACCCCCGTTAGGAAACCTTTGCATAAGGGAGCGTAGGATCGTAGAGTTTAAAGTTGTGGTTAGGTGTCTATCTTAATTACTTGCTTGTACTTGCGGATGCTTGTAAGGGGTATAATCACAAGTATGTATTAGTCCTAGGAAGGTCAGTACATTAGCACAGGTTCACTCACACAACACTTATCAAGTGGTTTTAACGAACTCTTTATTCTACGCCATATGGTTAATCTCATAGGGAAAGAGAGGTAAGGCTATTCTTTGTGAAAATATAGACCCCATGAAGAATCCAAGAACTAGTATTGGATCTCGATATAACATAATAACAGAATAAATCATTGCATAGCATCTATTTGTGTGCTTAGATAACTCAATTCCTTAGCCACATGGCCCTAGCGCAAAGCTTTGATAATTTTTTTTCTGAAATGGGGGTATACTGCGGCCTCTGCATCAACTGATGCATATAATCCTCTTAATTGCAAAGCTATAAAGTCTTGAAAATAGAAGTGCAAATATTTTGAAGTACAAATCACGGATCACTCAAAGTGGCTACAAAGATTAGCCACCTAAACTAGAAAATGAGTACTCTCCTAAGAAGCATCGATTCTTTTAGTATGTCGTCACCCAGCCTGGTTGTAGAAAGCCAATGCGACCGTCCCAAGCGATTGCACCCATCTCCAAGCGGTTGCACCCAAAATCCATACGCTCTTTCTGGCCATATGGGAGAAGATAGGACCACATGTGGATCCAGTGTGTAGCTCTATGGATAACCTTCAAGAAATTAATGGTTCCAAATCTGTTAAAAACAAGGTCATTTCTTGAATTCCACAAAGACCACAGTAATGCACAAACACCAACACAAAAAATTCCTTTGTCAACCTTTCCAAGCCCATTAAGCTAATTTCCAAACATATTTGTTATATTTGCTGGGAGTGGTAGGTTAAAAGTAAACTCAACAATTCTACAAACAAGACGAGTAAAGGGACAAGCGATAAACAAATGGTGTATAGATTTCGTTGAATCACAAAAAACACATTTCTTACATCCATTCTATTTACGCTTAGGTAAGTTATCTTTTGTGAGTATAACCTTATGATAAAGAAACCACATAAAAATCTTCATTTTTACTGGTACTTTTAGTTTCCATTAGTATCGACGGGGAAATCTAATATTATGGTTTAACATGTCGTCATACATGGATTCAGGTTCCCGGATAGCTTAACACCCATTAAACGTTGTACTAAATGTAACCATCTATTCCATCTATTTCCTGTTAATGTTTGACGGAACTCAATGTTCAGAGGTGCGTTGGCTTAAACTTATGCAACTTAAACGTTTTTCCCTCATACAATGTTAAAGAGGGATGGATATTGGTATGATATGTTAAAGAGGTGTGTTGACATTGGAAAACTAGTTAGCACATAGTTTTAAAATTAGGAGAGAATTTCACTTCCCCGCCCTCTACATCCACTAGGAATGCACATAACCATTAAGCATAAGTACCATGATTTTTAATCTTGGTAAACCACCAAGCATGATCCTCAGGATAGGTTGCATGTGTACCAGGAGATCTTAGTCCTCAAGTATAAATAGGAAACCTAAATTCGCATCCGTGAGGATTTGAACCTAGGTATTGGGGTTGTACATCCACTCCCCCAACCATTTGAGCTAGACTTACTCCCCAAAGCTTTGATAATAATCTATGGACCCTAGTAGAGTATGCAATAGCCCATGCCAAAGAAGTGAGCAAGGCAAGAGAGTAAAGTTGTTTCTTGGAGAAACTATGATCCTAATGCCAAGAAGTAAAAAAGTAAACAAAACATATGAAATTATTAATTAGATTTCTCCAAGTTGAACTCCAACCATCACTTTACACAAGTGAATAATTCATTTATTTATATTGTGGTGAAATAATTAATTGTCTTGCTTATGATGAAAACTAGATGCTATAGTGTTGTCACCATGTGTAGAAGGTTGCACAAGCATACTGATGTCAAAGATGAAGTACTGATATGTCATAAACATAACTATGCATTTTAAGTTTTGTATAATTTTTCTATTTCTATTTATTTGTACAAAATTTCTTATAAATTTGCTATTTAAAATTTTAAGGCAGAATACTTTTCACGATATACGTTATTTTAAGAACCATTCTGAATGAAATATCCCAAAAAATCTAAGACTTGTTTTGATCAAGATCGAAGAGCGTCACACCTAGATGTCTAAGAGGAGAGGCACGTGGTGCCACACTCCCTCCCCACGCGTTGGCTAGGTGTGCATGTGCCCCATGGCGTGTGTACCACACCTAAGACCATCACAATCATCCTTCCATGTCTGAGTCGACCGAACAAAAAATTGGTTATAAATACCCCTTGAGACTTTTTGCAAAGAGATGGGTGCATACGAAGATAGGAGAAAAATGAGAATAAATTAGGGCGTGATATGAGAAATATTGGAGGGGCAAACATTGTTGGAATCATCTCTTGACGCATCTGCACCAACGCCATTGGCTCCTTTAATTTTCTACATGGCCAATAGATAATATTTCACCCATAGACTATGGTTCTCTGGAAGTATCATGTCTCTCTATATGCTTGAATTGATTTAGATCATATGAGATGACTTACATGATTTTGATAATCTTTATCTACATTTCATGGTGGATCATTATTCATGATATGGTTTATCAATGAAATTCCTTTATAATGGTTGTCTTTGAGATATATGTAGATGCATATTGTTACTCTGTTCTAGATGATAGACTCGGTCGCTCTAGAGGATAGGACAATAAGAGGGAAGATGTGCATTAGACATAGTGCATGAGGGATGTGATTAGCTAGGTGAAAGAAAGAGTAAAAGCACTTGCACCCATTATTACTTACTTGTGATAGAAAGAGATAGGTACTATAGGAGTCCAAGGATCGATGCCCAACTTCATGGCATTGTGCTTAAGGAAATTCTTTGTACTTTATTATACTTATTTTATGCCTTATCATGCATGTGTATGCTTAGCATGAGGCTTAAATCATGATTGCATAAATACGGAGTGAGGTGACATTAGAGTGTGATGCACATATATATGTTTATTCAATGTTGGGGGCATGCTTGGATTTATCATTACTCATATCTATGTTTGGTATTTTGTGTCACCATGTTTCCGAGGGAGATATCAATTGAACCCATTAACCTTGTACCATTTTCCTTCATAAGAAACACATTTTATTACGACTGCAATTAATTCTCTTTGATACAATTAAATATTATGAAAATACAAAAATACTTTTTTATTATATTTTTCTATCTCTATCTTACTATATTTCACTACCTTGTAACTAACAACTACTTCAATACTATTGGGAAAAAAGGTGTCACTTAGATTTATTTACATGTTGCTTGGTGGAGTAACATACATTCATGTCATATTTGACATCAACTCTTAGTCACTGCTTGTGGGGGAAATACTTCTAATACTATATCTCTCCATGTTTTGACAACCAAAACTAACCCCAACTTGCACACTATGCATGGCTTGAAATGAATCTTAAATAATTCATACTAACTCAATTATACGTGACATACAATTACAAGTAGAATGTACACAACTACTCTGACATCCCCTCTTAATCACTACTTATCCGAGTTGAGATTGTGCTTAAACACTTCAAGCTATCATACGGATACAGAGAGCTTTGGCTCACCCACCGGTCACTCTTTCACAATCAAAGTGATAATCCACTCATGTATGTTTTTCACTCTTGCATAAACCATTGAGTTTTCTAAGAAATATAGAACCCCAAATTGCTACATCACACTGACACTACTTTGGAGGACCTACGCAAAGCTCGTAGAGAAGTGTTTGCACCCAAATCACCTAGATTGATGCATTCTCCAAGGAATTAGACGCAATTCTAGAGTTAGAGATCATATCTTGTTTACGGGCACCCAAAGAAATGAGATTGCACCTAAGGAAAACTGCAAAAACTTAACACCTGACTTGAAATCCTCGGTGATGCAAATTTAGGTTCCTATTTATACATGAGGACGAAGTTGTCCTAGTACTCATGCAATTTACCCTAAGGACTAGGATTGATGATTAACCAAGATTAAAAATCATGATACTCATGCATAATTGTTGTATGCATCCTAGTTGGTGCAGAGGCCAATGAAGTGAAAATCTCCCTCAATTTAATAAAGTGTACCTAGCTCACTTGATATGGGAAGTGGATGTACAAACCAGGCGCATAGGTTAAAGTTCTTACGGACATAGATTTGGGTTCTTCTAATAAAAAGAATCATTGAAGGGGTTTCTCATACCACATATCCTAGTCTATGTCACGAAAGTCACTAACAAGTGTATAATCTTGTATGAATAAATTTTAGGCCCGACGATGAAGTATACCGAAGATACTTAAGAATCCTCTTCACAGTTGTTCAATGCAAGGTGGTGGATGCACCCAAAAACAAACACAATGCCGTGACATGAAAGGAATTTTCTGGCTTATTAAGAGTTGGGTATTATAAAGCACCAATAATATACTCCTATAGTGGAATCTTTACCTATAAGTGTCCCACCCTCTTTTCATGATTTTATTTTTCGAAGTTGAGAGAAGATATGTAACTAGTTTCCCTACCTTCGTACCAACTCTCAATAACATATCTACAATATTTTTTCCTTGTGGCAAGGCCACTCCATTAGGCATATTCTTTACCTCAAAATTTAGAAAAATCCTTCAAGGTACAATCATTCCTAGGTTGAATTGCTATAAGATATTCCCTCTGTTCACAATTACTTTGTGTTCTAGGTTTAATCAAAGTCAAACTTTGTAAGTTTTGACCATATATTTAGTACAAAATATCTATATAGTATAAGACTTATAGTATTAAATTGTAACAAAGTGTGTTTTTACATTATATGAATTTGGTATTATGGATGTTGATTTTTTCTATATCTTGATCAAACTTGACACCTTGTCTTTGACTATACCTAGAACGTGAAGTAAATAAATGAATTAATCACTTCTGTCGCATGTCAAGAGTCTATGTCAAACCTTTTATTCCATACTTTTGGAATATGTGCATCTTTTTTATGAAGAGGACAAGTGTATGTAACTCCTTTTTGTATCGCCTTGATGTGACCTACTGAGTTAAAAAACTCCTTTTATAAAAAACGAGTTAAGAAATGAACTGTCATTCGTTTTCTAACTATAGTCACCTATGCCCCATAATATTTACTTTTAACAAAATTCTATGTGCTCTTCAACTGGGGATTTGGTGCAAAGAGGCACTAGCAACTCCTTGATCTGAGAAATTTAAAAGCAAATTAATATCCTTATACTTATTTTGTACAAGTCAGTTATACTAGATAAAATGTGAACTAACATATGTTGGCATCAATTTTTTCTTTGTACCATAGATAAAAGACCATGGGGGGGTCCAAACACAACTTTTAGCTTGGACAGAACCAACATGTGGCTGGATTGTTAGGAAGATATCGTAGTAGTTTAGGGCATGTACAATGTGGTGATGTCAGCCTTCTTTTATGCTTGCCACGTTGGATTTTTGCTTAGTTGGAGGAGAGAGAAACAAGAAAGAGAAGGTTATCTTCCCTTAGCTAAGGGATGATCTCTTAGAAATAAGAGAAGACTATTTTCTTCATTGTACCATATGTCTTCCCTTAGCCAACCAATTTCTTCCTAAAAATAGTTAATTCTCAGTAATTGCTAGAGATAGTAAAAGAGATAATGCATTTTACAATTTATATATTTTGTCTTCTCTAAATGATGTGGAGAGCTAAGAAAAGGCATGCCTTCCATAGCATTATAGATGCCCTTAGTCCATAATCCAAAATTTGACACTACATGTCATTGTTAGGAATCATTTTTTAGTTGGGGGAGACGTTCCTTACACTAATAGGAGAACTTCTTCACTCCTGGCGTTGGATGATAGATGGTGTGTTGGGAGAAGATGGTTCGGCCGAAGCATGAGGGCAGTATTGGTTTCCGTGACATGTATGTCTCCAACCAAGCCTTATTAGCACGACAAGATGAAGGGAATATGCCCAAGAAAAAAATAAAGTGGTTATTATATTATTCCATTTTATGATAAATGTTTATTTCTCTTGCAATAATTGTGTTAACCGGAAAAGTTAATACATGTGTGTTTAATAAACAAAGAAAAGGTTCCTAGTAATTCCTCTCATTACACTATCTTGTTGATTAACAAATGATCAAAGTTTCCTGATCATGAACATTGGATGTTGTTAATAACAAGGTCATGTCATTGGAGAATAATGTGATGAACATTCATCCATAGTAGGTTTAGCAATACGATCATGTATTCAAAGTTTATATTGCTAACTCACTCAAATTAACACTAATCCTTAGGCCATGAGATCACGTCAATCACTAACACTCGAAGAGTACTTTGATTCCATCAGACGTCACACCGTAACAGGGTGATTATAAAGATGTCGTTGGGTACTTAGAAAGTGTTAGTTGAGGCTCGTGGATCAAGAGTGGGATTTTTCCATCCTGATGATGGAGATATATACTATGGGCCCTATCGGTGATATCACATTGATAACAGCTTGCAAGGAGGTGATTTGATCACAAGAAATGTTATATCTTGGAACGAGTAAAAGGGTACTTGTCGGTAATGAGATCGAACTAGGCATGAATGATATCAAATGATCGGATCTCACACAAGTAAAATATCGCGAGACAAAAGGAATTTGTTACTAAGAAAAAGGTTCGCACAATCACTAGATTCACCATTGAATAAATGGGAGTCATTACGGATTTCTAGATCCCGCTGATGATTATTGGCCAGAGAGCTGTCTCGATCATGTCCATATTATTTACGAACCGTAGGGTGACACACTTTAGATTCGCTGACGCGTTTTGAGTGGATTTGGAACTCTGACTAAATTATTGGATAGCATAGGGGTTGTTTCGAAAAAGCACCAAAACTATTTGGGGACATCGAAATAACACAAGAGGTAATTGTTAATAGTAAATAAATAAAAATGTTTTATTAATTTCATATGTGTGGTTTAATTGTTATGAATGTCATGCAATTAAAAAGAGAATAAGAGAGGGGGTTACCTACTTGATGAAGGAGGTTACCACCATGAACAGTGGGTTACCACCATGAAGAGGGAGAGGTGGCACCTCTAGGGGCTAGCGCACACCCCTAGGGGCTACCCTCATCTCCTATAAAATGTGGCCTCCTCTCCTCTCTTCCTTCAGACACTTGATCCTCCTTCTTCTCCCTCCCTTGTTATTCCACCATTGTCATTTCTTAGCGAATCTCTGGCGCAAAATAGTTCGAAATCTATGCTTAGATAAGTAGAGTAGGAGTTTCCGGTGGATCCCTTCTTCCGCTGCCCCGCTGGACCAAGGGCGTGGAGGACGCCAATGAGCCGCACGTGTGACCGAGTATGGAGGTGTTGCCGGTTATGGCAACATGACTACCTGATCTTGAGATCATCGTGTGTACATTTTCATTGACAATGTTTGTGCGAGAACGTAATCCCGCTTACGGTCTTTGAGGCTGAGTTACTCGTTGCTACCTGATGACCCACAAGTATTGCGGGTGTATCGTAGTATTTTCGAGGGAAGTGAAACCCAATTTATTGATTCGACACAAGGGGAGCCAAAGAATATTTATAAGCCTTAACAACTGAGTTTTCAATTCAGCTGCACCTGGAAACAATCTTGATCACAATAGTTTATCAGTAGCAACAGTTTTGTAGAAGCAATATCAAAGTAATACCAGTAGTAAAAGTAAAGACAGTAGTAATAATTGTAGTAAACAGTAGGATTAAAGCGCGGTAGGCATAGGGATGGATGGACGGGCGTTGCATGGACAAGACAATTCATATGGCAATCAAGACATAGGGCATTTGCAGATAAATAAGATAAAGCATCCAAGTACTAAATAATCATAGGCATGTGTTCCATATATAGTCATACGTGCTCGCAATGAGAACTTGCACAACATATTTTGTCCTGCCAACCCGTTTGCAGCGGGGCCTCAAGGGAACTACTGGCAATTAAGGTGCTCCTTTTAATAGAGCACCGGAGCAAAGCATTTACACTCCGTGAACACATGTGATCCTCACATCAAAGCCATCACCTCCGGTTATCCCGATTATTGTCACTTTGGGGACTTTGGTTCTGGACAACAATATGTGTATACAACTTGCAGGTAAGACCATAAACGATACTATCATAATGAATCAATAACATGCTCAGATCTGAAATCATGGCACTCGGACCCTAGTGACAAGCATTAAGCATAACAAGTGGCAACAAAGGCAAAAAGCACTAATAATAGATACTAGGCACCATGCCCTAACAATCTGATGCCATTACATGAATGATCTCATCCAATCCCTACCATCCCCATAGCCTACAGCGGGGGATTACTCACTCATGGATTGGGGAATCATGGATGGTCGATGGAGAAGCGATGGTGATGATGATGGCGATGATCTCCTCCAATTCCCCATCCCGACATGGTGCCAGAATGGAGTTTCTGGTTCTGAATCACGGAATCTGGTGGTGGCGGCGCGGCGGAACTCTTTCTGAAAAACGTCGACCCCCCTGGTTTTTAGGTCAAGAGGCATCTTATAGGCGAAGAGGGAGGCCGAGGGGGTGACCGAGGCGGCCACACCACCCCTAGGCGCGGCTTGGCCTAACCCGCGCGTCCATGTGGTGTGGGCCCCTCGTGGCCCTCCTACGTCTCATCTTCTGGCTCCATGAATCTTCTAGCGAAATAGGATTTTTGGCATATTTTCCGGGATTTTTCCTGATAGTTGATTTTCTGCACAAAAATTAAACACCAAGGTAATTCTTCTGAAACAGCGTCACTCCGTGTTAGTTGTATCCAAATCACACAAGTTTAGAGGAAAATCAATATTAAAAGTGTTCGGGAAAGTAGATACGTTTTGGACGTATCTACTCTCCCAAGCTTAGCTTATTGCTTGTCCTGAAGCAATTCAGTTGAAAACTGAGTGCGATAAAAGAAACTTTCACGAACACATTTGCTTCATAAGATGTATATATTCTCAACATATGATCAACTACTTAGGCAATTCATAATAAAGAGTATGCAAATAAGTTTACTTAATAGTCATTGCAAGCTATGAAGAGATTCCAACTCAAAAATAATAAATAACATGAAGCATAAACATAAGCAACATTGCAATGCTCATAAAAAGGTATGATAGAGTGGTATGTCGCTTGCCTTTGATTGTAGAGCAAACAGAAATGCCAAGGCACCTCTGAAGTTCAAGTGAAGACTAGAAGTAAAGATATCAAAGATACAAGCATCAAAGTCATGACACAATTAATCAAGTTTTGAGACAAGAATATTACACTAAGAGTGACAACTATGCTCTCAAGAAAGTGCTCATAGAATAGTTGGTGACTCATCAAGGAAATGAAAAGGTTTTGAAAAGTTTGAAAGGCTTCCAAATGCTGAAAGTATGGTACTCGTTAGCTTTGAGCTCTCATTGCCCCTATCATAAGCATCTATAAATGGTTAAAGTGAAAGTAAGGTCCAATACAAGTTATATGCTTGATAGACCATAAACTGGAAAACTCATGTCCCTTGAGTATGAGGGCCGCTCCTCATGCTACAAAACTTTAGTTACCGGTAAGTTCTTGTCATAGTAAATACATGCGTATCATAGAGAATCTCCAATGGGGTACCCCTTGCCCGATGATACGGAAGAATCCCCATATGAAAATGACAAGGCAAGTAGACAATAAGCATCTTAGCATCTTATTATTTACCATGGGAAAATGGTGCTTTTTCTCTCTTTCCTCTTTTCTCATTATCTTTTTTTTCTTTTTCTCAATAACTATCTCTCTCTTTTTTTATAAGAAGAATGCTTCATAGATTGCTCATTATGGTTACGCTGCAGGTTTCCACCATGATTAGGCATGGATTAGACCAGCCGCCCATGCGTTTCTCTAACACACATATAACTCCATGGACTTACAAGCTCCCCTTTTATTTCACACCGACGACATCCGTAAACAAAAGAGCATGATATCAACGGGGCATATATATTTACAGGTGTTGAAAGCATTACCCCTTGACATCACGGTTCTACTAATCCCCAGCCTATAATTTGCAAGCATATAACTTTCATGGACAGTCACAATGGTTTAGGTTTATTAAGTGCAAGAAATAAAGTGTGCCGTCAAGTTCGTGAGAGCTTTACTAACTAACTTTCTCATAACAAGCAAACATTTTGTTCGGAAGAAAACAAGGCATATTGAATATGCACAGAAAATCAAATGATGCTAATAGGTATGTATGGTGGACACATTTGGCAATATTGGTTTTGGGGAGTTGGAAACACGAGTAGAGCTCATGCCCAGTGCAATAACTGTCATAATCATGCTTGCAACAAAACAGGACTAATCATGGCATGAAAGTGATTCAAGACCCCTGAGGCAAAATAATTCATCGAGGCTTAACTGATTATTGTTTGAATTATATGCATGTATGAGCATGTGCCAAGTTAATTCAAGTGAAACATTTAGAGGAGGATACCATGGTGTCATACCAAGTTATGAATAGAGCAATGCAAGCAAACATTCATATGACATGCTACAAACAATTAGCAAGCAGGAGCTAATCGTAAGAAAGCAAGACTACTAAGCATCCATAAATTAGATACACCTTTCATGAACAGACTAAGCATGCCCACAATGATGAGTATATGTACAAGAATGAAAACAAATAGAGTTCGTTACCAGCCTCTTACCACACCTCAAGTTGTCATTAATCTTCATCATTTCCCTTCACTTGTGTGGCTCGAATAATAACATGAAACCCAACTCCACTGAGGACTACTGAACCCTGCAACGAACTTCACAAATCCAAAGAAGAAGAACAAATATTTTTGGGTTTTCGATATTTAAAGGCAAGAACAAAAGGAGGAACAAGCAAAGCAAAATCTTTTTGGGTTTTTCGAATAATCAAAACAAAGCAAAAAGGAAGAAGCAAACCAAGGCTAAAAAGACAAAGAGGCAAACAAAGAGAAACATCGAAAATATTTTTGGTATTTTTATGTTTTGGAAAGCAAAAGTAAAGAAAGAACGAAAAACTAAAAGAGAACGAAACATGGATATGCAAAGTACCGACTAAACATGATATGTAGATGAGTGTGATGTCGGTGTACCTCCCCCCAAGCTTAGGCTTTTGGCCTAAGTGGGTATCAATCCCAGGCTATCCAAGATGGAGCGCCTCCACAGTACGGTGAAGAGATGCCCTCGTCCTGATATGAGCTCGAGGACGCCCCAGCGTAGTGCGCAGAATAGTCGTAAGAGGGCACATCCCCCTGGTGCTTCCCGTGGAAACCAAGCAAGCGGAGCTACTCGTCCACCTCCTCCTTGGAACGCGACCATGGCCTCCTGTAAATACTGAACAAAGTGGATTGTGGCAAAGGAATTTCCTGTTGGGTTCGCAACATAGAAAACAAAAAAATTCCTATGATGGGAACTATACGCCAAGGTCTATCTACTAGATACAAGCAACGGGTGGATATACATCCATAGAGAACTTACCCTCGAAGACAACAAAGCTTTGTTAACAAGTTGGAACTCGTGGATGATGTAGTCATACACTTGCCGGTCTCAAGATCGTGATGACGTCCAGCAGGTCTGGCTCCAGCACGTCCATCAGATCCAGCTCTAGTATGTCCAGCACCACCAAGTCCAGCACCGCAAAGCAGCGGTGCATCTGTGATCGCACACACGTCCAGTACCCCGACAACCTCCGTCCCTCGCTCTAGCAAAGCAGCGGAAGCAGCAACTCCTTTCCAGATAAAGCCAACGGGAACATGTATCTCGCTAATCCGAGACCATGGGGGAAAAATACTAGAGGGGGAGAGAGATCCTTCACGAGGAGGTGTGAGGAAGAAGGAGTGAGAGGGGGGCATTTATAGGACGAGGGGAGGGTACCCCTCCCATGGCCGGGGCCCATGCAGGGTGTCCGTTCACCTCCCCATTCATGTGGTGGTAACCCCCTCCACATTAAAATGCCCCTTCACATTCTCTTTTAAAGTCTCCACTTTAAATGCATTAAATTTCTCCAAATTTAATGCTCTCCCATTTAATAAAACTCTTTTATTAATTTTATTCAGAATTTTTTTAATTACTTTAATTAACAAACATTCACATAAAACCCCCTGCAACATTTCAATATTACATGCAGAACCAATTTCAGCAATTTCACCCGAAACAGTTTCGGTGTCTATTGAAATAATTCCAGCGCTTTCTTAAATCTTTATCTAAAACATATTTGCTCCAAATGGTGTCGGTATCCCTTAAGTGTGTCACCCTACGGTTCGCAAATAATGCAGACATTATCGAGACCCTTCTCAGATCAATAATCAGAAGCGGGACCTGGAGATCCATACTGACTCCTACACATTCAACGATGACTTCTGTGATTGTGAGAACCTTTAACACTAGTAATTAAATCCCTTTGTCTCACGATATATTACATGTCTGATATTCGATCATCGGTATCTCCATACCTAGTTTGATCTCGTTACTGACATGTACTCTTTTCTCGTTCCCGTGATATAACATTCTAGTGATCACATCACTTCCTTGCAAGCTATCTTAATGTGATATCACCGAGAGGGCCCACAGTATATCTATCCGTCATCGGGATGGACAAATCCCACTATTGATCCATGAGCCTCAACATAACACCTTTGTAGCACTGAACCCACCTTTATAGTCACCCTGTTACGGTGTGACGTTTGATGTTATCAAGATACTCTTTCGGTGTTAGCAATTAACATGGTCTCATGGTCTAAGGACTAAGATTACTTCGTATGATGTTATAGCAATGTAAACATAATGACTTAGATCGTAATGCTATACTTCGGATGAATGTTCATCACATCATTCCACCAATGTTGTGACCTCGTTATTAACAACATCTAGTGTCCATGATGAGGAAACCTTGATCATCTTGTTAATCAACGAGCTAGTTTATATGAGAGGCATTACTAGGAACTTTGTATTTTGTTTATTAAACACACATGTATTAATGTTTCCAATTAATACAATTATAGCATGCAAAATAAACATTTATCATAAACATGGAATAAGATAATAACCACTTTTTTATTGCCTCTCGGGCATATTCCCTTCATTTCCCTCTCGTCTCCGTCAGTAAACAACATCATGTATACTAAACCCTCCGTACTAGAGTCAGTAGTGACAAAGTGATGCGTTTTCATTGCAGCAAGGTCAAGCCTTTGTGGTGTCAACTGATGGCTCAGTGTTGATGTAGAGCTCGTTGGGGAACCCCAAGAGGAAGGTATGATGAGCACAGCAGCAAGTTTCCCTCGGTTATGAAACCAAGGTTTAATCGAACCAGTAGGAGCAAGGAAACACCCCAAAGGTGTTGCTAGCTGAGCCTTGGCAGGGCGCACTACCGGTGCTAGTAGCAACGTGGAAACCTGCACAACACAACCACAGAACTTTGTCCCCAACTTGCGATGAGGTTGTCAATCTCACCTGTTTTGCTAAAAACAAAGGATTAAACGTATCGAATGGAAGAGTTTGCAGAAAGTAAACACAAAGTAGTAAACAGTTTGTAGATTGTATGTAAAAGAAAGGACCGGGATCCATAGTTCACTAGAGGTGGCTCTCCTTAAGATAGATAACATGCTGGGTGAACAAATTACAGCGGGGCAATTGACAAACATCGAGAAAGCAATACATGCATATACTAATCATCTTGACTCCTTTGGAACTTGATTGGGCATTACAACATTATACATAGACCGCCATCCAACTGCATCTATGACTAATAATCCACCTTCAGGTTATCATCCGAACCCCCTCCAGTATTAAGTTGAAAGCAACAGATTATTGCTTTACAAATTGTGTGTAATGTAAACAATACGATTGTTCTATGAACAAAGGATTGTTGTTTTCCCCTAGTAGCAACAGCACATCTAGTACCTTAGAGATTTCTGTCACTTCCCCAGATTACCAAAGGCATGAACCCACTATGGAGCATAAATACTAACTCTTGGAGTTGCTAGCATCTACTTGGCCAAGATAGCTACTAACAACGGAAAGCATGCAAGATCACAAATAACAAAGACATGATAGAATCAATAATCAATCTGAAATAGCATCTCAATATCCATCAGATCCCCACAAACACAACATGTAGAATTACAAATAGATGATCTTGATCATGAACGGAGCTCACAAGATCTAAACATGAATGCACAAAGGAGGAGAACCAGCCATCTAGCTACTACATGGACCCATAGTCTAGAGATGAACTACTCACGCATCACACCGGAGGCTTGCATGATGATGAAGAAGGCCTCTAGGGTGAATTCCCCTCTCCGGCAGAGTGCCAGGAAGAGCTTCAGATCCCTCCCGATCTAGGGACAGAGACGACGGCGACTACGGTCTCTTTCGTGGATTTTTGATCAGTTCCTTAGGGTTTTCATCCCGAAGGCAATATATAGGCGGAAGGAGAGGCCGAGGGGGTGCTGGGGTCGGCCAGACCACCCCCTGGCACGGGCCAGGCCTGGCTGCGCGGCCAGGTGGTGTGGCCGGCCCCCAGCCCTTCTCCGTCTCGTATTCTGGCATCAGATGTCTTCTGGAAAAATAGGCACTTTGGCTTTTGTCCCGTACAATTCCGAGAATATTCATTTTCTGACTTTCCTGGAACCAAAAACAGCAAAAAACAGGCAGCTGGCATTGTGGCTTTTGTTAATAGGTTAGTCCAAGAAATCATATGAAAAGTACTCCAAAGTGTGGACAAAACACAAGAAAGAAGATAAAACCAAGCATGGAACATCAAAAATTATAGATACATTTGCAATGTATCAACATCCCCAAGCTTAACTCCTGCTCGTCCTCGAGTAGGTAAGTTATAAAAAGAAATAATAATTTTTGAGGTGACATGCACCATCAAAGACTTGATCAAAGTATTTGTAAAACATTCAAGGCTGGGATCATAGTACTTCTATCATAACATGAAAGACAAAGTTCTAGCAATAAGACAAAGAAACTATGATACAACATGAAAAAGGCACAAACAAAAGATTCATGAATAACAATGCTTTGCAAGACGTTTGTTTGTTTCACATAAAGAAAACATAGCATAATAGCATTCAGCTTGTCCTTCATAGAGTAGCAAATATAATTGCATAGGACACCTTCAAAGTTCATAAGAGTGACTAGATACAAATAGTTTAAAACAAGCAATATCAAGTTATGCATCAATCAACTAGTCTTGGGACAATGCACATAGAACTAAGAATGGCCACTATGCTCTCCAAGTAGGTGCACAAAGATAGAAGGTGGAGACTCAATGTAATGGTGGAATAAAGGCCTTCATAGAAGGAAGTAGGGATTCAAGTCTCATAAAGAGCTTCCAAAAATTATGGTACTTATAGCTTTCAACTCTCATTGCCCCTATCATAAGCATCTTGAAGTGATTAAGGTTAAAGTGAACAAACTATGGTGTACATGCTTGACGAAGTATATGTTAGAAATCTCATGTCCCTTGAATACGAGGGCCGCTCCTCATGCTACTAAATTTTAGTCACGGGTAAGTTCTTGTCATCGTAAGTACATGTGTATCATAGAGAACCGCCAACGGGGTACCCCTTGCCCGATGATACGGAAGAATCCCCATATCAAAATGACAAGTCAAGCAGACAACGAGCATCTCAGCAATCTTCTTTTTTACCATGGAAATATGGTGCTTTTTTCTCTCTTTCCTCTTTTCATAATCTCTTTTTTTCCTATTTTTTCTCAATATAGGACTCTTTTTTATAAGAAGAATGCTTCATAGACAGCTCATTATGGTTATGCTGTAGGTTTCCACCACGTCAGCATGGATTAGACCAGCGGCCCAGGCGTTTCTCTAACACATATACATAAGTCCATGGACTTACAAGCTGCCCTTTCATTTCACATTGACGACATCCATAGACAAAAGAGCATGATATCAACTAGGTACAAGTACCAAGTGCAATGTTGAAAGCTTTCCCCATGACAGCATGGTTCTGCTAATTCCCAACAAATAAGTGCAAGCATATACAACATAGACGACACAATGGTTCAAGTTTATTAAGGGCAAGAAAAGTAAAGTGTGCCATCAAGTTCGTGAGAGCTTTAATCACTAGCTTTCTCATAACAAGTTTAATTTGGAAGGTAAACAAAAACATGAATATACTTGGAATAGCTTAAGCTAGTAGGTAGGTATGGTGGACTCTTTGGAATAACTTGGAGAGATTTGTATGCATGAGTGGAACTCATACTTGGTTGTCGAGGCTAGCAAAAGACTGGGAGCGATAAACTAAGAGAGCAATAATGGCCATAATCATGTAGAGCGACAAAACATCATTGCTCAAAGCATAAAGTGATACTACAAGTTGAAAACTAAAGGATCATAAAGGCTATGGTGACTTGAGATAGTCATAACATGGTGTGAGCATGCGCCAAGTCAACCCAAATAAAGCATCAAAGGAGAATACCACTATACTATGCTTTAATATGCTAAAACAACGCATGATTCATCCAAGGCACATTAAGCAATCTCAATTGTTTATAAAAAGTCATGCTACAGCAAAGAATACTAATCATAAAGCCAAAACAATATCAAGCCTGGCATGACAAAGCATAGGCCACCGTCAAAAACAAGCTCTGTTTACCACTTAAGCATGAGCTTTCCTACTCTTTTCCAAACCAAACCAAACTATTTGAAAACCAATGTATGAAAGAGGGAGTCCAACCAATTTATTTAGCAAACTAAGCAAACAAAATCAAACCAGAAACCAAAACAAAAACGAAAAAGAAGATGCTCCAAGAACAACACAACTGTTCATGAAACAATAAAAATGAAGCGTTTGGAAGAAACCTAGGATTTTTATTGATGAAGAAGGGGATGCCTTGGGCATCCCAAGCTTTGACGCTTGTACTTCTTGGATATTTCTTGGGGTGACACACGTGGCATCCCCAAGCTTGAGCTTTAGTCCATCCTTCATCTCATTACTCATTCCTTTCATACACCTGAAATTTTTCCTCCACACAAAACATCACACAATCTTTATTAGCAACATTAGTGCACTCAAGATAATAAGTATTAAGATTCAGTTTTAACACCAAATAAACTTCCATTAGAACACTAGCTACTGTATCACTTCCCTCAAAAATCTCAATTCCCCAAAAGAACTCAAAAAGGAACCAACAAGAAGCAAATGCAGAAAATGGCACAAATCTGTCAAAACAGACCAGCAGGTAAAGACGAATTTTTTCGAAGACCTTATGTTGCTCAAATAAAAAAGTGTTGAACTAACGAAAGTTATATAAAAACCTGGGGCAGAAGTACAAAAATTCACGCCTAAAAAGACGTACAGAGATATTACAAGAATTTTTACGGTGAAGCGCAGAAATCTGTTTTAGGACAACAACTTTCCCAATCATTACTTCTCTCTCATTAGAGGTTACTCTTGGCACAAAAAGCAAATAAAAAGGATAAGGAGCGGTTATTACAAAGGTAATAACTTCCAAGACTCATCTAAAACTTTTGGGTTATCTCCCAATAAGTACTTTTCTTTAACGCCTTTAAGTTAGGCATAAGAAGCAAGAGAAAATCAAGTGTTCTCAAATGAAGAAGCATTAAGACCAAATTTTGTTTTAATAGGAGAGGCAAAAGAAATGTTCTCTCTCTTCTTAGGGAATTGTTCTATACCTTTATTGAGTGGGTGTTGATATTTAATGGTGCCTTCTTTCATATCAATAATGGCACCAACAGTTCTAAGAAAAGGTCTTCCCAAAGTAATAGGACAAGAAGCATTGCATTCAACATCCAAAACATAGAAATCAACGGGGACATAGGCATTATTAACCATAATAAGAACATCATTAAGACTCCCCGTGAGTTTCTTTTTTGCATTATCATTAAGTGGGACATTTAAATAACAATCTTCAAGTGGAGGCAAATCAAGCATATCATAAATTCTTCTAGGCATAATAGAAACACTACTATCTAGATCACATAAAGCTTTGAAATCAAAGTCATTCACTTTCATATTAATGATGGGTTCCCAACCATCTTCTCG
The DNA here is from genome assembly GCA_910589775.1 of Avena eriantha. NCBI lineage: Eukaryota > Viridiplantae > Streptophyta > Magnoliopsida > Poales > Poaceae > Avena > Avena eriantha. The sequence goes on from OU342746.1 coordinate 359,838,187, forward strand.
TTTTATAGGAATAGAAGCTTTATGTTTCATCTTTTCTTATTTAATCTTGCATCAGTAATGTGTTTTGTAAAGGCCATGTTCATAGCACTAGCATTAGGACTTTTAGCAAGCTTTTGTAGGAACTTAATAACTTCAGAGATATTGCAACCATCAAGATCAAAATCAAATTTATCATCTAAAGTAGTAGAACTATTACTAGCCTCAACACTAGTGGTAGTGATAGTAGAAACACTAATGTTTCTAGAAATTTCATCTTCTCTTTCCCACTTAGCATGTAATTGAGCTAATAGTCTAACATTTTCATCAATTCTAACTTGTATAGCATTAGTAGCTGCAAAGGGATTATCTTAGTTTCAGGTTTAGCAGCCATTTTATTAATCAATGAATATTGAGCTTCAGACAAAGATGATATATTCCTTTCAACATTAGAGAGTTTCAATTGTAAACTAGGAATTTCCCTATTTAGACTTTCAAGTTGATGGCTAATGTTCTTCAGTATGGTAGATTGTTCCTCCATAGTTTTAGTAAATAGTTTATTTTGCTCATATTGCATTTGCATGAAGTTTTTAGTGGCTCTTTCAACTTCTAAAATTCTTCCTTCACTAGGTAATCCAGTTTTACCATTATGACCATAAGTATTATTAGGAGGGTAGGGCCTACAATTGTTATTACCATAAGCATTATTGCCAAAATTGTTATTTCTTACGAAGTTCACATCAACTTGATCTTCTTGAGCAACCAAAGAGGCTAAGGGAACATTATTTGGATCAATATGGGCTTTCCCATTCACAAGCATAGACATAATAATATCAATCTTATCACTCAAGGAGGAGGTTTCCTCAACAGAATTTACCTTCTTACCTTATGGAGCTCTCTCAGTATGCCATTCAGAATAGTTAACCATCATATTATCCAGAAGTTTTGTTGCAGCACCCAAAGTAATGGTCATAAAGGTCCCTACAGCAGCAGAATCCAATAGGTTCCTTGAAGAATAGTTCAATCCTGCATAAAAAGTTTGGATGATTATCCAAGCAATCAGTCCATGAGTGGGAAAATTCTTTACCAAATATTTCATTCTTTCCCAAGCTTGAGCAACATGTTCATTATCAAATTGTTTAAACTTCATTATTTCACTTCTCATAGATATAATCTTAGCAGGAGGATAGTACTTTCCAATGAAAGCATCTTTGCATTTAGTCCAAGAATCAATACTATTCCTAGTTAGGGAATTCAACCATTCTTTAGCTTTTCCTCTCAACGAGAAAGGAAACAATTTCAGCTTAATAATATCACCATCTATATCCCCATGCTTTTGCATCTCACAAAGTTCAACAAAGTTATTTAGATGGGCAGCAACATCTTCATTACCAATACCAGAAAATTGTTTTCTCATAACAAGATTGAGTATCTTCATTACCAACAAGGTTTTAACTCAAAGAAAGTATCTTCAGGCACAGGTGGAGCAATATGTGTGCTCATAAAATCATTTTTGTTGGCTCTAGTGAAGTCACACAACTTAGTGTTTTCAAGAGTAGTCATTTTTTTGTGTTTTTAATAAAGAAAGCAAACTTGTAAAAACTATTTTTTTGTGTTTTTGATAAAGAAACAAGCAAACAAATCAAAAGTAAACTAAGCAAAACAAAAATAACAAAGTAAAGAGATTGGTTATGAGGGACTCCCCTTCTGAACATGTCCTTGACTCCCCGGCAATGGCGCCAAAAAAATGCTTGATGGCTCAGTGTTGATGTAGAGCTCGTTGGGGAACCCCAAGAGGAAGGTATGATGAGCACAGCAGCAAGTTTCCCTCAGTTATGAAACCAAGGTTTAATGGAACCAGTAGGAGCAAGGAAACACCCCAAAGGTGTTGCTAGCTGAGCCTTGGCAGGGCGCACTACCGGTGCTAGTAGCAACGTGGAGACCTGCACAACACAACCATAGAAATTGTCCCCAACTTGTGATGAGGTTGTCAATCTCACTGGTTTTGCTAAAAACAAAGGATTAAACGTATCGAATGGAAGGAAGTAATAGTTTGCACAAAGTAAACACAAAGCAGTAAACAGTTTGTAGATTGTATGTAAAAGAAAGGACTGGGATCCATAGTTCACTAGAGGTGGCTCTCCTTAAGATAGATAACATGCTGGGTGAACAAATTACAGCGGGGCAATTGACAAACATCGAGAAATCAATACATGCATATACTAATCATCTTGACTCCTTTGGAACTTGATTGGGCATTACAACATTATACATAGACCGCCATCCAACTACATCTATAACTAATAATCCACCTTCAGGTTATCATCCAAACCCCCTCCAGTATTAAGTTGCAAGCAACAGATTATTGCTTTATGAATTGTGTGTAATGTAAACAATACGATTGTTCTATGAACAAAGGATTGTTTTTTTCTCCCTAGTAGCAACAGCACATCTAGTACCTTAGAGATTTATGTCACTTCCCTAGATTACCAGAGGCATGAACCCACTATCGAGCATAAATACTAACTCTTGGAGTTGCTAGCATCTACTCGGCCAAGATAGCTACTAACAACGGAAAGCATGCAAGATCACAAATAACAAAGACATGATAGAATCAATAATCAATCTGAAATAGCATCTCAATATCCATCGGATCCCCGCAAACACAACATGTAGAATTACAAATAGATGATCTTGATCATGAATGGAGCTCACAAGATCTAAACATGAAAGCACAAAGGAGGAGAACCAGCCATCTAGCTACTACATGGACCCGTAGTCCAGAGATGAACTACTCACGCATCACACCGGAGGCTTGCATGATGATGAAGAAGGCCTCCAGGGTGAATTCCCCTCTCCTGCAGGGTGCCAGGAAGAGCTTCAGATCCCTCCCGATCTAGGGACAGAGACGACGGCGGCTATAGACTCTGTCGTGGAATTTTGATCAGGTCCTTAGGGTTTTCGTCCCGAAGGCAATATATAGGCAGAAGGACAGGCCGATGGGGTGCTGGGGTCGGCCAGACCACCCCCTGGTGTGGGCCAGGCCTGGCCGCGTGGCCAGGTGGTGTGGCCGGCCCCCAGCCCTTCTCCGTCTCGTATTCTGGCATTAGATGTCTTCCGGAAAAATAGGAACTTTGGGTTTTGCCCCGTCCAATTCCGAGAATATTCATTTTCTGACTTTCCTGGAATGAAAAATAGCAGAAAACACGTAGCTGGCACTTTGGCTCTTGTTAGTAGGTTAGTCCAAGAAATCATATGAAAAGTACTCCAAAGTGTGGACAAAACACAAGAAAGTATATAAAACCAAGCATGGAATATCAAAAATTATAGATACATTTGCAATGTATCATCAACACAGTGTCACTAGGATCCACAGAAAGTTCTAGAGCAACAACCATGCGTGAGGCAATAATGCCCCCATAAATAGGTCCTCTAGCAGCTAGGCGGCGAGTAATGAGGAGCCAAGATTATACTTGGTATCATTATTAAGTGCAGCAGCGAGGAAGGCCAAATGATAATTAGAAATATTACTAGTGTTCTCCCTACCAAGAATACTAGTGGCAAGATAATAATCAAAATATCTTAGAGCTAGGAGTTGAATGTTTCTTATCTTCTCGCACAGAGTTGCGCGGTCATTGTCATTTGTCACACTTCGGTAGAGCTCCAGCAAATCAGCGGGTCGACCTTGGATCTTCTTCACTGTCCCAGTCATGCCTATGCCTACAATGCTGCAAAATCTTTCCAATGGCATGGTAATAGGGAGATTATAAATCTTGAACAAAACAGTTACTGATAAGGGGTGTTAGTGAAAACAAAACTCTCAACAAAAATTTTGGTGAGCATGGCATATTGCTCACTCTCATCTTCCATGTAGGTGGTCAGCCCAACCCTCTGAACAAGAAGTAAGAACTAGGATCCCTGCAGCTCGCAAAAAGGTAAAACAAGGAAAAGTAGATGGGTGAGCATCTCCCTCATCTCCTTCATTTCCAAAGCGTGGTGCAATAAGATTTTCATTATATGACGGCCTAAACTGAGAGGCTGATCTTGAATGCCTTGCCTACTGGGTGTGTCCCTCTCTAATATTTCTCCAAAAGTGTGGTTGTTCATCTTTGATATTATGAAATTTAAACATCCATTATACAAGTGATTGCAAAGTGAATACAGAATGAAGGGAACTACTCATAGGGACTTGTAAGAGGCCTAGGCATGCATCGAAACAATATCTCTAAGCATTGAACAATCTTAAAAGCTCACATAACTTGTCACCTACAGTAGCTAAATACTCAAGATATAAACCACTAAACACAAATCTACTTGGACAAGCGGAGGAGTCACATAATGGAGAACAAATGCTCCAAATTTCAGCAGCAAAGATGGGCTGAGCAAGGAGATCGAAAATTCGTGGACAAGAACAGCAAGAACGCGATTTCGAGCAATGACCTGATGTTTTCTCGGGAGAGAGAAGGCAGTGGCAAGTGAGAGAGTGAGTGGAGGGCCAGGGGTGGCCCATACCATGGTCAGGCGCACCACCAGGTGGTGTGCCTGCCTGGTGGGCCCCCTGATACTCTCCAGGCACTTCTCTGCCCCTTTTTCACGCAAAAATTTAATATGAAATATCTAGAATTTTTCGAGACACTTTATTTTTTTTAGCAATTTTCAGGTATTGATGAATGATTTTCTGACAGAAAGATTGCTTTGGAATGACACAAATTCAAATCAAAACTAAAACATCAGAAGTTCTAAGACACTCTAAAAAGCTAGCAACTAGCAATAGAAAGGTAAACTAAGTGAAAGCAAAAAACTAAAATGGATAAAATAAAAGTAAGCAAAGATAATCATTGTGGAAACATTGTTTTGTTCATTAAAATACCTTTGTTAAGAAGGTTGATCAGGTCTTCTTACCAAAACAATTTTATATGACACAAAACTTTGTATTACACTAATGATTATGTTACCTCAACCTTGATAGCAATGGTCCCGATCATAATAGTTTCATATTTTTCTCGTGGTATGGGACAATATATTTCTCTAACTTGGATGCCCTCAACATGTTCAATTGAATTTAAACCATAACTTCTATCAATCTTCTTGGGGAAATAGACAGTATGCTCCTTGTCATTAACATTAAAAGTCACCTTTCCTTGATTACAATTAATAACACTCCTGCGGTATTAAGAAAAGCTCTCCCAAGAATAATAGACATATTGTCATCTTTAGGCATTTCAAGCACAACAAAGTCAGTTAATATCAAGCAATTATGAGCAACTTGAATAGGTACATCCTCACATATACCAACAGGAATAGTAGTAGATTTATTAGCCATTTGCAAAGATATATCAATTGGTATTTGTTTTTCCAATTGAAGTCTCTTATAGAGAGAAAAAGGCATAACACTAACTCATGCTCCCAAATCACACAAAGCAGTTCTAACATAACTATTTTTAATAGAGCATGGAATAGTTGGAATCCATGGGTCTCCAAGTTTCTTTGGAACCTTACCATTAAAGGAATAATTAGCAAGCAAAGTAGAAATTTCTTCATTAGGGATCTTCCTTTTATTAGAGACAATATCCTTCATATACTTTGAATAAGGAGGCAATTTAATAGCATCAGTTAAAGGAATTTGCAAAAATAAAGGTTTGATCCACTCACAAAACTTGTTGTAGTGTTCATCTTCCTTTGACTTGTGTTTCTTATCAGGGAAAGGCATAGGTTTTTGGACCCAAGGCTCTCTTTCACTACCATGTTTATTAGCAACAAAATCTTATTTAGTTTATATAGTATTCTTAGTGTGCCTTTCAGGTTCTTTTTCAACTTTTTCTTTATCAGGAGCATCATTTTCTTCATTACCACTTTTAGTTTCACATCAGAGACAGATATACTATTAGGATCTTTAGCAGGTACAGAAGACTCTACAATAGTTTTATGTTTCTTTTTCCTTTTCTTAGGAGAAGTATCACTATTTTCAATTTGTTGAAAATCTTGCTCAATTCTTTTAGGATGCCCCTCAGGATATAAAGGATCATGGGTGGCAGCAACACTTCTAGTTCTTATTGCATAAGCTTGTTTTTCCTTAAAAGCATTAACTAGCAAATCTTTTTGTACCTTAATAAGCTGATCAATTTGTGTTTGAACCATTTGGAAATGTTTAACAAGAATTTTAACATTATTAGAGGTTCTTTCCACAATATCTTTTAACTCAATAATAGCTCTAGAGTTTTCCATTAAATGATTTTGCACCCTTTTATTAAAATTATCTTGCTTAACAATAAAAATATCAAATTCTTCTAAGCATTGATCAGGACGTTTAGAGTAAGGAATGTCACCTTCATCAAAATGTTGGAGAGAGTGTACCTCAATAGTGGATGAGTGGGAGATTGGCTTACATAATTCTTCAATAGGAGGTAAATTCTTCATGTCTTCAGCTTTAATACCCTTCTCCTTAAGACATTTGTTAGCTTCCTTCATCACTTCATCATTTAGTTCAATAACTCCCCTCTTCTTTGATGTTGGTGTTGGTGTTGGCTCAGCCACAATTAACTCAGGTGTAGTTGTCTCAGGTGTAGTTGGCTCAGATAAAGTCCAATCTTCATAATTCTTGCTTATTTTAGTCATTAATTCCTCAGCTTCCTTGGGAGTTCTATTCCTAGAAACACAATCAGCACAACTATCCAGGTATGTCCTAGATTCTTCAGTTAGTCCATTATAATATATATGAAGAAGCTCATTTTTAGGTAATGGACATCCAGTCTGCGCATGAATCAAAGCACAAAACCTTGCCCATGATTTAGGTAATATCTCTTTTTCTCCCTGTATAAAATCAAAAAGTTCCTGAAAAATGGCATGTCTAGCACTAGGAGGGAAATTTTTCTGAAGGAAAGTACTAATCAAGCAATTGGGGCTATCAATAGGTCCAGGAGGTAAATTATTAAACAAAGTTTTAGCTTCTCCTTTCAGTGAAAAAGGGAAAATTTTAGCAACAAATTAGGTGCGCATCTTAATATCATCAGAAAAAATCCACTCATGGTAGAAAGCTTAGTCATTTGTGTTACAGCACTTTCATTCTTAGTCCCACAAAAAGGTTCTTTCTCAACAATGGTTATGTAAGCTAAATCAAAAGAGAAATCATAATCCTTATCTTTAATGTTTATGGGAGATGTAGCAAACTTAGCATTAGGAGATAATTTAGGTATAACAGTATGTTTCTCAAGAAGACTCTTAATAGCACTTTTATCATGAGTGTTTTGACATTCTTTAATAAATTCATCAGTCATCTCTATATAACTGTCTTCAATATCATAGCTCTCTCGAGACTCAGGTGAACTGACGGGTGTAGTTGTATCTTCATTATGAGTTTTAGTATTTCTAGCTAAAGTTCTAGCAATCATAGCATCTAGGAAAGTACCTAATGAAACACTTTCATCAAGCACAGTAGAAGCAGCATCATAAGTATCAGAAGTTTTAGATTTAACAGTAGTAGCAGTGTGTGTAGCATGTGTATGTGGTGGTGTAAGGAGCTTACTCATAACAGATGGTGAATCAAGAGCAACAGATGTGTTCAGAACCGTACCTCTCCTTGTAGTGGATGGTAAAATTGGGACCTTGCCATCACGAGACTTACCCATGATGGATGGATGGCAGCGAACAATAGTGATTCCAAATGAACTTGATAAATAAGGCTATGCTCCCCGGCAACGGCGCCAGAAAATAGTCTTAATGACCCACAAGTATAGGGGGTGTACCGCAGTATTTTCGAGGGAAGTGAAACCCAATTTATTGATTCGACACAAGGGGAGCCAAAGAATATCTATAAGCCTTAACAACTGAGTTGTCAATTCAGCTGCACCTGGAAACAATCTTGCTCACAGCAGTTTATCAGTAGCAATAGTTTTATAGAAGCAATAGCAAAGTAATAGAAGTAGTAAAAGTAAAGACAGTAGTAACAATTGCAGTAAACAGTAGGATTAAAGCGTGGTAGGCATAGGGATGGATGGACGAGCGTTGCATGAACAAGACAATTCATATGGCAATCAAGACATAGGGCATTTGCAAATAAATAAGATAAAGCATCCAAGTACTAAATACTCATAAGCATGTGTTCCATATATAGTCATACATGCTCGCAATGAGAACTCGCACAACATCTTTTGTCCTGCCAGCCCATTTGCAGCGGGGCCTCAAGGGAATTACTGGCAATTAAGGTGCTCCTTTTAATAGAGCACAGGAGCAAAGCATTAACACTCCATGAACACATGTGATCCTCACATCAAAGCCATCCCCTCTGGTTATCCCGATTATTGTCACTTCGGGGCCTTTGGTTTCGGATAATAATATGTGTATACAACTTGCAGGTAATACCATAAACAATACTATCATAATGAATCAATAACATGTTTAGATTTGAAATCATGGCACTCGGGCCCTAGTGACAAGCATTAAGCATAACAAGTTGCAACAAAGTCAAAAAGCACTAATAATAGATATTAGGCACCATGCCCTAACAATCTGATGCCATTACATGAACGATCTCATCCAATCCCTACCATCCCCATAGCCTACAGTGGGGGATTACTCACTCATGGATGGGGGAATCATGGATGGTCGATGGAGAAGCGATGGTGATGATGACGGCAATGATCTCCTCCAATTCCCCGTCCCGGCAGGGTGCCAGAACAGAGTTTCTGGTTCTGAATCACGAAATCTGGTGGTGACGATGCAGCGGAACTCTTTCTAGAAAAACGTTGAACCCCTCTAGGTTTTTAGGTCAGGAGGCATCTTATAGGCGAAGAGGGACGAGCCGAGGGGGTGACCGAGGCGGCCACACCACCCCCAGGCGCGGCCAGGTGGTGCGGGCCCCTCGTGGCCCTCCTCTTTCTCGTCTTCTGGCTCTATGAATCTTCTAGCGGAATAGGATTTTTGGCATATTTTCCAGGATTTTTCCTGATAGTTGATTTTATGCAAAAAAAACTAGACACCAAGGTAATTTTGCTGAAAATAGCGTCAGTCCATGTTAGTTGTATCCAAATCACACAAGTTTAGAGGAAAATCAATAGCAAAAGTGTTCAGGAAAGTAGATACGTTTTGGACATATCACTACCATCTCGTAGATGATCTTGGCTAGATAGTGGTTCGCTTTTAGGATCTTTTTATTTTCCATGCTACAATTCACATCAGTGGTATCAAAGATGTGTCTATGCGTAGATGTTATGCACGAGTAGAACACATGGATATGTGGGCGTTGAAGATCATGTTATTTCTCTCTTTGTGTAATTTGGATCATAGTGGCATAGTGGGATGAAGCGGCCCGAGACTAATGATACGGCCATTTTGCATCACTATTCTATGTCATAATTCACTGTTATTCATTGGTATATTTCGTATTGAGAGGTGATACTTATGTTATTTCATCTGTTTTTGCATGGTTGATGAATTTTGGAGCATGGACCGCTGTAGTTAGGATTCTGATCGAAAAGGTGCTATTTGGAGGCAAAATTCGTGAAGATCAGAAAATCCGGGAAAATATACGGAAAATCCTATTTTTCCAGAAGACGAAGGAAGCCAGAAGGGAGGGCTGGAGATGGGCCACAGGGGGCCCACACCACCCCCTGGCGCGGGTCATCCTAGGTCGCGCCACCAGGTGGTGTGGCCACCCTGGTACACCCCTGGCACTCCCCTCTGGCGTATATATTTCTCCCGAAACCCTAAGACTCAGGGAGCGACCACAGAAAGATTATGTCACCTCTGCGAGACGGAAAACACTGAGAGAGAAAGATCTCTCCGGCAGACAGATTTCTGCGGGGGGAATTCCTTCCGGAAGAGGGGAGATCGTCGCCATCAACACCATCATCAAGCTGGACTTCATCGGGATCATCATCATCATCACCACCACCATCATGACCATCAGCACCCTCATCACCATCTCCATATTGCTGTAACAATTGGGTTGAATCTAGCATAGTTCATAGGGGAAACTTTCCCGGTGTTGATTACTCTTTGTAGTTGATGCAATTGAGTGAATCATTGAATTATTGTTTATGTTCATATTATTATACATCATTATTCCATCTCTGATCATAATCCATATGATGTCTTGTGAGTAGTTCCTTTGGTTGTTGAGGACATGAGAGAAGTCATGTTGTTAGTAGTGGAATTGTGTTGAGAAAGATTCAATAGTTTGATATTTAAGTTGTGGTGTACTTCTTCTAGTGGTGTCATCTGAATGTCGACTACATGACACTTCACCTATATGGGCCTAGGGGAATGCATTGTGTATTTGGCTACTAATCGTAGGGGTTGCCGGAGTGACAGAAACCTGAACCCCCGTTAGGAAACCATTGCACAAGGGACGTAAGGGTCTTAGAGTTTAAAGTTGTGGTTAGGTTTCTACCTTAATTACTTTATTGTACTTACGGATGTTTGCAAGGGGTATAATCACAAGTATGTATTAGTCCTAGGAAGGTCAGTACATTAGCACAGGTTCACCCACACAACACTTAGCAAGCTAAAGAAGATTAATCAACTATATGAAGCGAAAGCACTTGACAGTCTTCCCATGTGTCCTCAAGAACGTTTGGTCATCTTAAGTAATACAACCGGCTTGTCCTTTGCTGCATAAAGGATTGGGCCACTTGCTGCATTTATTCCTACTGTCTTTTATTTACTCGTACTTTGTTTACTTGCTTTATCAAAAACCCCTAAAAATCCATTTGCTAAGTATTTATAGAGAATTCCTGATCCATACCACTAGCCAACACCTTGTGCTCCTCGTTGGGTTCGACACTCTTACTTATCGAAAATACTGCGATACACCCCCTATACTTGTGGGTCATCAAGACTATTTTCTTGCTCCGTTGTCGGGGAGTGAAGCGCTATTGGAGAGTGGAACTGGTAGAGGAAACTTTTAGTGTGAGTATTGTTTATTTCTATTAGTTGCTTTATTTTCATTATGGATAATTCACTGATTTTCTTATTTGGTAATGCTACTACCACTACTAAGGTAGTAGATGAGCCACCACCTGCTGAGAATGATGCTTTTAAAATACCTACAAGAATTATTGATTGTGTTATGGATAACTACTATGTTGGGGATGGAACTGTCCATCCCGGTGATCATTTGCTCTTTATACACGAATTATGCGGGTTGTTCAAGTGTGTAGGTATTACTACATAACAAGTTAAGAAGAAGTTATTCTCATTATCGCTGAAAGGAAGAGCTGAGGAATGGTATAAGCTGCTGAAGAATGGTCAAGCTCTGGAATGGGAGGAAATAGTGCCTCTCTTTTATTCAAAGTTTTATCCTCCTAGTGAGATTCATAAAGATCGGAATCAAATATACAACTTTTGGCCTCTTGATGGAGAGAGTACAGCTCAAGCTTGGGGGAGATTGAAGTTACTAATGCTCAAATGTCCCATTCGTGAGCTCCCCAACAATATTATTATCAATAACTTTTATGCAAGGCTCCCTCTACATGACAAGGATTTATTTGATGCTTCTTGTGCTGGATCATTCACTCACATGGAAGAAGAAGCTAAATGGGATCTTCTGGACTGTATTCAAGACAATGCTGAAGCTTGGGAGAATGACAAAGGTAGAAAGTCAGGTATAAATTATGATTATGAATGCATTGAATATTTTATGGGAACTGATGACTTTCAAAATATTAAAAAAGCTTATGGTCTTGATTTACAAGTTATTACGAATTGCTTTAGGGCTTTTGCTTCTTATATTGAAATTCCAAAAGGGGATGGTACAAGTACCATGAACCTTATAAAGATAGTGTTGACTGTGTTCCTGTTGGGAGTGCTGAGTATTGCACTATTGATCCCATCTTACCTGAACCTTATATTGAGAAGATTCCCTTCCCAAATAAGGTAAAGGATCATCCTATGATAACTAATGTAATCACCAAAAGTGAAAAGAGAACTATAAAACCTGATGAACAAATAAACGTTGAACCTGTGGTAGCAATTGTGAAAGACCTTGTCACTAAAAGCATAGAAGATGGACACATAGTCTTTTGTGAGGATGCTTCTAACATTGTTTCACATCCTAATAGAACTAAAAAAGCTAGTATCCCTGTGCTTTCTATTAGAATTGGTGATCATTGCTATTATGGTTTATGTGATATTGGTGCAAGTTCCAGTGCTATTCCTTATGAGCTTTACAGAGAAATTATGCATGAAATCAGTCCCTATGAATTGGAAGAGATTGATGTGGTTATTCACCTTGCTAATAGAGAGACCATCTCTCCAATTGGTATTGTACGAGACGTGGAAGTTCTTTGTGGTAAGATTAAGTACCCTGCTGATTTTCTGGTACTCGATTCAGCTGCTAGTAAAACTTATCCTATTATTTTTGGTAGACCTTTCTTTAGTACTTGTGGAGCTATTATAGATTACAAAAGGGAGAAAATCTTGACTAAGTTTGATGGGGAATCTTATGAGTTTAATTTCTTGAAATTCGCTAAAGAACCTTGTGAAGAGGAAACCCATAATGAGGATTTTAGAGTTGAACGACTTGCTTCTATTTCTCTTGCTCCTAACAATGCTTTGCAGCAATTTATGGAAGATCATGAAAGTGAAATCTTCATGGAAGAAAGGAATGAGATTGACGAGATTCTCCGTGATCAGCCTAAGATGCTTAAGCATAACTTGCTTGTAGAAGACTTGGGTACCACGTTGCCACCTAAAAAGGATCCGGTTTTCAATCTAAAACCTCTCCGTGATGATCTTAAATATGCTTATATTGATGATAAAAAGATATATCCTGTTATTATTAGCTCTAAACTTTCAGGAAAGGAAGAAGAACAGATATTGGAGGTTTTGAAGAAACACCGAGGAGCTATGGGCTATACTCTGGATGATTTAAAAGGGATTTCACCTACTATATGTCAGCATTCTATCAACATAGAACCAAATGTAAAGCCAGTAGTAGTAGAGCACCAACGGCGTTTAAATCCTAAGATGAAGGAAGTGGTAAGGAATGAGGTATTGAAACTCCTTGATGCTGGTATTATTTACCCTATTGCTGATAGTGAATGGGTTAGTCATGTTCATTGTGTTCCTAAAAAAGGAGGTATTACCGTTGTTCCTAATGATAATGATGAGCTTATTCCTCAAAGAATAGTAGTAGGCTGTAGGATGTGCATTGATTTTAGAAAAGTCAATAAAGTTACTAAGAAAGATCACTACCCGCTTCCTTTTATTGATAAAATGTTGGAAAGGTCACAAGGCGCCTCGGCCTGACGGTTTTTCTTCGGAATTCCTCCAAGCATGCAGGAACATTGTTAAACACGACTTCACCGAGGTGTTCTAGAGGCTGTATGAGATGCGAGGCACAGGCTTTAGCAAACTTAACCAATCCCTGCTAACCCTGCTGCCTAAGAAGGCAGATGCGAGCACGCTAGGTGACTACCGCCCCATCAGCCTGATCCATCTGGTGGCGAAGCTGTTCGCCAAAACGCTATCCCTACGGCTGGCGCCCAAGCTGAATGACCTGGTCAGCAACAATCAAAACACGTTCATTGCCGGATGGAGCCTCCACGACAACTTTGTCCTAGTGAGGCAATCGTCCAAGCTCCTTCACCATCTGGGCGCCCCACGCGTACTACTCAAGCTTGACTTGACGAAGGCCTTCGACTCGATAGCCTGGCCATTCCTTCTTGAGGTGCTAAGACAATATGGGTTCGGGCATAGATTCATCGAATGGCTGATCATCCTTCTATCCTCAGCTAGCACCCGCATCCTTCTGAACGGTGAGCCTGGGCCACCCATTTGGCACTACAGAGGCCTTCGGCAGGACGACCCGCTCTCCCCACAGTTGTTCGTGCTGGCCATGGACGTGCTCGAGAGATTGGTCAGGCAGGCCATTGACATCGAAGTTTTGCAGCGGCTGCACCCGCGACGTATTGTCCCACCCATCTCGCTTTATGCTGACCACGTCGTCCTATTCTGCCACCCACAGCAGAGCGACATCGCGGCGGTGAAAGAGATCTTGCAGCTGTTTGGGGACGCCTCCGGCCTCTGGGTGAACTATACTAAGAGCACGGCGATGCTGCTGCGTTGCAACAACGAGGAGGCTACCACAGCTATCTAGATGATCGGATGCCCCATCGAGGAGCTACCCATCACCTACTTGGGCATCCCCCTCACCATCCGAAAGCCTACCACCGCACAGCTACAGCCGCTGGTCGATAAGATTGCGGGCAAGCTACCATCATGAATGTCATGGTTGATGACCAATACTGGGAGGTTGGCCATGATCAAGGCGGTGTTGAGTGCAATACACATACATCAATTACTGGTCATTGCACCGTCCAAGAAGACCTTCAGGCAGATCGAGAGGATCGAGCGGGGCTTCCTCTGGGCGGGTCGCGCCGAGGCGAGTGGAGGCCACTACCATGTTAGCTGGCAGAGGGTTTGTCGACCACTGGAGCTTGGCGGCCTGGGAATCCACGATCTTGAGCACACAGGTCTCTCCCTGAGGCTTAAGGGATGTGGCTCGCCAAGACGGACGACAACAGAGCCTGGAGTGGCCTAGACCTGCACTTCTCGCAGGAGGAACGCCGGCTGTTCTTCGCCACGACCTCCATGACGCTAGGCAACAGGCAGAGAGCGATGTTCTGGGAGGGCAGATGGCTGGGAGGAAGGTCCATTTGCGAGATCGCCCCCAACCTCTACAATTGCGTGCCCAAGAGGCGGAGGAGACAGAGGACGGTTGTCGAGGCCTTACATGAGAACGACTGGACGCGTGACATACATGGGGTCCTCGGCGTGCATGAGATTGGTCAGTACCTGCTTCTTTGGAGCCAGCTTGAGGGTGTCACCCTCCTCGACGAGCTGGACTCGCTCCTATGGAAATGGATAGCGGACGGCGTTTACACAGCCAATTCGAGCTACCTCGCAACCTTTCATGGCTCCATCGCGAGTGTCTCCTGGAAGCTAGTCTGGAAGTCCTGGGCGCCCCCAAGAGTCAAATTCTTCTTATGGCTGGCACTACAGGACCGTTGCTGGACTGCTGAGAGGCTGGAGATGGGCCATAGGGGGCCCACACCACCCCCGGGCACAGGCCAGCCTAGGCCGTGCCACCAGGTGGTGTGGCCACCCTGGTCCACCCCTAGCACTCCCCTCTGGCGTATATATTTATTCCGAAACCCTAAGACTCGGGGAGCGACCACAGAATAATTCCGCCGCCTCTACGGGGTGGAAAACACCGAGAGAGAAAGATCTCTCCGGCAGACAGATTTATGTCGGGGGAATTCCTTCCCGGAGAGGGGAGATCGTCGCCATCAACACCATCATCAAGCTGGACTTCATCGGGATCATCATCATCATCACCACCATCATCACCATCATCACCCTCATCACCATCTCCATATTGCTATAACGATTGGGTTAAATCTTGCATAGTTCATAGGGGAAACTTTCCCGGTGTTGATTACTCTTTGTAGTTGATGCAATTGAGTGAATCATTGAATTATTGTTTATGTTCAGATTGTTATACATCATTATTCCATCTCTGATCATAATGCATATGATGTCTTGTGAGTAGTTCGTTTGGTTCTTGAGGACATGACAGAAGTCATGTTGTTAGTAGTGGAATTGTGTTGAGAAAGATTCAATAGTTTGATATTTAAGTTGTGGTGTAGTTCTTCTAGTGGTGTCATGTGAACATCGACTACATGACACTTCACCTATATGGGCCTAGGGGAATGCATTGTGTATGTGGCTACTAATCGTAGGGGTTGCCGGAGTGACAGAAACCTGAACCCCCGTTAGGAAACCATTGCACAAGGGACGTAAGGGTCTTAGTGTTTAAAGTTGTGGTTAGGTTTCTACCTTAATTACTTTCTTGTACTTACGGATGTTTGCAAGGAGTATAATCACAAGTATGTATTAGTCCTAGGAAGGTCGGTACATTAGCACAGGTTCACCCACACAACACTTAGCAAGCTAAAGAAGATTAATCAACTATATGAAGCGAAAGCACTTGACAGTCTTCCCATGTGTCCTCGAGAACGTTTGGTCATCTTAAGTAATACAACCGGCTTGTCCTTTGCTGCATAAAGGATTGGGCCACTTGTTGCATTTATTCCTACTGTCTTTTATTTACTCGTACTTTGTTTACTTGCTTTATCAAAAACCCCTAAAAATCCGTTTGCTAAGTATTTATAGAGAATTCCTGATCCATACCACTAGCCAGCACCTTCTGCTCCTCGTTGGGTTCGACACTCTTACTTATCGAAAATACTGCAATACACCCCCTATACTTGTGGGTTATCAACTAACCTTACATGTCCTCGCACATGAGACTTGGCCCACACTTGACATGCAACCTGTTTTGCATAAGTGGCACAGCGGGTGCTTGTCTCTCCTACTATAGTTATGATCTAATCTACAAATGATTACTAACAATATTTTTTATTACCGTTGTGGTTACATGTTCGTAGGTAAGAATGGTTCTTCCCTAGAAAGCCCTAAATAATGTAAAATATGCAAGACAAATTAGAACCGTCTAACTTGTTCTTGCAGGGCATGTGATGTGATATGACCATTATACAAAAATTATTATATGCAATGAGATTTATTGTAAGTTAAACAACCGGCAAGAGCGATATGTTTTCCTTTTATTTTTATGGCCTACATGCCGGAAATGGAAATACATGTAATTTAGATTAGTGGAGAACAACCATGATGGTGGCGCCATGGAGCATGGTGCCACGCCGATAGAATGGTGGAGATCATGCCATGATGCACAATATGGAGAACGAATGCATGAAGGACCATATCATATCACATTATACTTACATGTGATTTTTTATCCATTGATGCATCTTATATTTCTTTGATTTGATCACCTTAGTAGTATTTGATCTCCACGGTAGCATTATAAGATGATCCCTACCACTGAATATCAAGATAATAATATATTCTTCCTTAGTATGCATCGCTAATAAAGTTTGTCGTTTCGAAGAACCACATGATGATCGGGTGTGATAGACTCTACGTTTGCATACAACGGGTGTAAGACAGTTTTACACACGCGAGTAGTAAGGTTCTTACTTGGCGAGCCTAGCATGTATAGACATGGCCTCGGAACATGAACCGAAAGGTAAAGAAGGAGTCATATGAATGACATGATGTCCATATGATGCTCGCTATGGCAGCTGCACCACCTCACGTGATGATCGGTCGTGGTGTAGTAAATTTGGTCGTGTAACCACTAAAAATGACTAGAGGGATGTCGTTTTTGAGTTGGAGTTCATTTAGTAATTTGGATTAATTTGAACTCAATTTATTATAAACTAAATCAAAGTGAATTTGCATATTTCATTGTAGTCACTCACCTTCATTTACTACCTTGTGTTTAGTTATAATTGAGATAATATAACTATAGAATTCTGGAATTTTACTTTACGAACTGGTATCGTATTGTTTTATGAGTGTCAATCTAAAGTTTAAAGTACTATTGCAAACTTTCAGCAAAACCTCACTTACTCCGTGAAATTCAATAAGTATTATTGACTCAAGTGTAACAAATTTCAGCATTAGTATCTAAGTATCATGCTTGCCTCAATGATTCTTGATATTGAAAACTTGTTTTAATATCAACAGTATCTAGGAGCTGAAAGAATTGTTTAAACCATCATGTGTAGAAGATATTGTGATATCTGAAACAATGCTTGGTTGCAATATGGTAGAGTATAATTTAATAAAATACATATTCTCGTATTGTATGAGAATTGGCAAAGGTTAGAGAGGCTGGGCGTTCTGATCACCCAAAAGGTTTTGGGAATTAACATTATATTCACGATTCGTCCTTATGAGCTATAGTAGCTTGATCATTAAAGTTGGCATGATAAGGATGGATACAAGATATAGATAAAATGTTTACTACATTAAAAACATTACTAAAAGGAATGAAATTTGGAAGAGCGCCAAACATTTGATGGTGGTGATCTACATCAAAAGTGCAAGTCCAACGGTGTTAGTGTTTGACTAACAGGATTTGGACTATGTGTCATGTGTATGGCACCAATATTGATGTAGGAAAAGGAAACGTTGAAAGAGAATCTTCAAAATATTTGGCAGAAAAGAGAAGACTGGAAATGTTCAGCTTAGATTTTTTCAAAATGGGGTTGACCCTAGCCTCTGCATCCTCAGATGCACACAACCACAAATGTCCATCTTAGATATATAGATGATATAGATGTTGTGAATATATTCTTTGCTTGTTAAACAATGTGATTCTTAGGTATTGGATACCATATTGGTTGGTGTGAAGTGTCACACAGGACACCATAATTCATGAACTGCAATGGCCTAAGTAACTATCAAAACAATAAGGGATGATGTTCACTGGAAACAGATGAAGTGTTGTTGTGTTTCTCTTTGACATCAAACCTAGCCTTTAAGACTTGTTTTAATAAATTGTTATTTTGTTCCGGTATTATGTGAACAATTGTTGTTAAAATAATTATAGTATTCCATAGAAGATGGATGAACTCTTACAAATCTAGTTGGATAAATCACATCCATAACACTAATGCTAAAATGTCGCAATACAAGCGATCAAAAATAACACTTATGAAGTGACATCGCTGTTTAAATTATATTGAAAAAGAAAACATGAAGAAACTCCATGTTGATGAAATTTTGGAGTCTTTTTGATTTTTTGAATCAAATTGACGCTTGTGAGAATTTCCTGGAAATGATTTAAATTTCGTTCATAGGCCAAAAGAAGAACAAACAACTAACTCATTGGACATTGGACATGTTTATGTATTTAGTCCATTAAGTAGGTCATGAGTGATGGATTTCAACTTCACATACTTTCTTCAAAAAGTTGAGTGAATATATGTGTATATTTACTTAATAAAGAGAAGTATGAAACATTTGAAAAATGTTAAAAGACTTTCAAGATGAAGTGGAAAATCATTGTAACATGAAAATAAAGAATTGATGATTGGATCATGAAAAAAGATATTTGAGTTAGAAGTTTAGCAAACACCTAAGAATTGAGGAATCGTTCCGCAGACTTGCGTTTCTTGAAACACCATAGGAGTATGGAGTGTTCACGAAATGTAATCAAATCTTGTTTGACATGGTAGGATCAATAGTATTATTTATAAAATTCCCATTATATTTTAAAGATTAAGCTTTAGTGACTATCGCTTTTACACTCAAAAGAGCTCCATCATGATCCATGAAATGACACCATATGAGTTATAGTTTGGGATAAAATCCAAGTTGTCTTTTCTTAAAATTTTGGTATGCTAGGCATAAGTAAAATGTTTACAACCAAAATCGGATGAGCATGTCTTTGTAGGTTATCCCAAATAACAGTTGGGTGTTCCTCCATAACACGAAGACAAAAATGTTTGTTGCTTAGAAACGTCAAATTTCTTAAGAAGGAATTTTTCATGAAAAGTTAAGTGGGAGGACAATAGATTTTTGATAAGGTTATTGAACCTTAGCTATATGTTCTGAGTTGCACAACACTGGAAAGTGTCCCGGAGGCAGCCACAATGCTCATGGCTCACGTACCTCAAGGTTTGTGGTCACAGATATCTAAGTTGTTCCTATTGAACCACCGTTGGTCATGTAAAACAATCAAATAGTAAGATTTGAGATTGAATCATTATTCTTTGATAATGATGAACCGGCTATATGCAAAGAAGCGATGATGGGCCCTGACTCCATCAAACGACTAGAAGTCATAAAATTCGTGATAGTTTTCCATAAATGAGAAATCAAGTTTCTGAATTTGGAAGTTCCTCCGGAAGGCGTGAAGCCTATTGTTCATGTTTGGATCTATAAACAAATAGACATGGATGTTTCACATCTATAAAATAGTCGACATGTTGAAAAAGTGTTTATGACAATGTTCAAAGAGTTTACTACGCCAAGATTCGATCTTTCATAACGATATTTAGTCTGGATGGATTAGTGTAGTAACCACTACATATGTCAATTTTGTATATGATAGTTGAATAAAAACACAATGTTCTAATAATAGAATGGTTACGTAGGACGTATACATGACATAGTCCGAAGGGTTTTGTTAAAGGATGCTAAAAAGGCATGCAAAATTTAATGGTTGAATAAGCATCGTGAAGTTGGAACCTTCACCATGATGAAATGTTAAAAGGTTTAATTTTATTGGAGATGATGAAGATGCTCACATTTGCAAGAACTTTAGTGAGAGCACTGATACATATTTCTAATATATTGTGTATAAGACATATTGTTAATTAGAAATGATGTATCTTTTATTGAAGCAAGTTAAGGATTTCGATTAAATTAGATTTATATGAAAGATTTAGGAAAAACCAGAATATTTTGCATCAATGTCTATGTAGATAGATTGAGGTGCTAATATGGTTGTGCCAAAGTACATAGATGAAATATTGAATGAATTTCAATATGGAAACTATAAGAAAGGTTCTTGCTGCATGGAAGAGGTTGAAACAAGATTCAAGTGTTTTGACACTTGGTGAGTGAAACCACATGAATGATTTGATCAATCATGAATGCTGTGATATGTATATATCCAGATATGTCCTATGCTCTAAATGTTATGAGTATATACCAGCGTGATTTATAAGATGATTGCTGGATAATAGTAAGATATCCTTATGTGCTTTTGAAGTACTAAGAATATTATGTTTTTAGAGGTGATAAATAGTTCTTTGTAAAGCGTTACACTAATACTAGTTTATAGTTCAATGTAAAATGTTACATTGACACTAGTTTTGTTAGAAGATACAAACTAAGTTTACCTCAATTTAGGCTATGGGTTAAGGCGACACAATTTGATGGAAGAAAGTTCCATGATAGATTTGGATGAGTTCTAAAAGGTTAAGTATTGTGACGGATACTACAACGAAAGGCTAAGTATAAAACTGCTTTAGTAGCAGCATATGAATGCATTTGTGTCAAGAAGTTTGTTATCAAACTAGGTGTAGTTCCAAGTGGTCTAGTACTATGAAGATCTATTGTACGACAATAGTATCAACATGTTTTAAACCCCAAGGAACTAAGGTCTCACCAAAAGACCAAATATATACAATGTCATCTCATTTGAGAATGAATGATGCGTAGAGACGCAAAAACATGCAAATACAAACAGATCTAAAAGTGTCAAATCTGGAGATTAGGTTTACCACTACCAATGTGTATGTACAACACCAGCTATAGGTGTTTATATACATAAGTTTCAAATAGATTATTTACTCTAGTGCAAGTGGGAGACTGAAGGGAATATGCACGAGAGGCAATAATAAAATGCTTATTATATTATTTCATTTAATGATAAATGTTTATTTCTCATGAAATAATTGTGTTAACCGGAAACATCAATACATGTGTGTTTAATAAACAAAAAAGGTTTAATGTCTCTCATTACACTATCTTGTTGAGTAACATATGATCAGGGTTTCCTGATCATGAACATTGGATATTGTTAATAACATGGTCATGTCATTGGAGAATGATGTGATGAACATTCACCAATAGTAGGTTTTGCAATATGATAATGTCTTCAAAGGTTATATTGCTGTCTCACTCAAAGTAACACTAAACCTTACGCCATGAGATCACGTCAATCACTAACACTAGAAGGGTACTTTGATTCCATCAAACGTCACACCGTAACATGCTTATTATAAAGATGTTGTTGGGTACATAGAAAGTGTTAGTTGAGACTCATAGATCAAGAGTGGGATTTGTCCATCTCGATGATGAAGAGATATACTCTAGGCCCTCTTGGTGATATCTCATTGATAACAGCTTGTAAGCAGGTGATTTGATCACAAGAAATGTTATATCATGGAACGAGTAAAAGAGTACTTGTCGATAACGAGAACAAACTAGGTATGGATGATACCAAATGATTGGATCTCGGACAAGTAAAATATCGCGAAAAAAAGGAATTGGTTACTAAGAAAAAGGTTCACGCGGTCACTAGATTCATCGTTGAATAAATGGGAATCATTACGGATTTCCAGATCTCGCTGATGATTATTGATCGGACAGGTGTCTCGATCATGTCTATATTATTCACGGACCATAGGGTGACACACTTAAGGTTCCCTGATGCGTTTTGAGTGGATTTGGAACGTCAACTGAATTATTGGATAGCATAGGGGTTGTTTCGGAAAAGCACCAAAACTGTTTTGGAATATCGAAATAACACAAGGAGTAATTGTTAACATTTGTTAATTGAATTAACAAATATTAAATAAATAAAAATATTTTATTAATTCCATAAGTGTGGTTTAATTGTTATGAATGTCATGCAATTAAAAAGAGAATAAGAGGGAGTTACCTACTTGATAAAGGAGGTTACCACCATGAAGAGGGGGAGGTGGCACCTCTAGGGGCTGGCGCACCCCCTAGGGGCTGCCCCCTCCTCTCTTATAAAAGCCTCATCTCCTCTCTTCATTTAGACACTCCCTTCCTTGCTGCCCCACCATTGCTATTGCTTAGCGAAACTCTACCGTAGAATAGTTTGAAATCCACACTTAGAGAAGTGGAGTAGGAGTTTCCGACAGTTCCCTTCTTCCGCTGCCCTGCTGGACCGAGGGCGTGGAGGACGTCAATGAGCTGAACGTGTGACCGAGTACGGAGGTGTCGCCGGTTGTGGCACCATGACTACCCAATCTTGAGATTGTCGCGAGTACACCTTCATCAAAAACGTTTGTGCAGGAACGTAATCCCTCTTAGGTCTTCGAGGATGAGTTACTCATTGCTACCATCTCGTAGATGATCTTGGCTAGATAGTGGTTCGTGTGTAGGATTTTTTTTGTTTTTCATGCTATGATTCCCATCACAAGCATGGCGGCTAATTGTTAGGCCGAACAGTTTATGCGCAAGGGTGCTCAAAGCAAAATACTTTCCAAATCGCAATATTATTGATATGATTTTATCTGAAAATCCATCTTTAACGTGGACGGCAATATCGTATGGGTTAGAATTACTGAAAAATGGGTATAATCCAGAGAATTTGCAATGGAGAATCAGTTTGGATGTGGCGGGATAATTGGATTGCACGCGAATTTAGGTTACAGCCGATTGGATATTAGGGAAAATCAAGACTAAACCGTGTACCTTCACTGCTTGATGCACAAGGTACCTGGAAGGAGGATCTGATCTGGAAGATTTTCCCTCCCATTGATGTGGCGGCTATTCTTAAGATTAATACCTCCCTGTCGCAGGATGCTGATTTTCTGGCATGGCAACCTGAGAAGACAGGGGTGTTCACAGTGTGCATCGCATACAAGTTGGTCATGGAACTTAGGATCCAAGAGCAAGATAATGAGGCATCTACCAGTGCGCCCTCGGGTAATAAACCTATATGGAATATCATTTGGAAGAGTGGAGTACCGGAGAAGGTGCAGATATTTGCTTGGCGCACTATCCATAGTGCGCTCACGACGGAGGAGAACAAATGGCGACGGGGGATGCAGATACCTGGTGTTTGCCTCGTCTATGGTCACGAGCTGGAGGATATGGCTCACATGCTATTCTGATGCCCGCATGTGGTAAACCTTTGGAGGAGCATGCATGAGACATGGGAACTACCACAAACGGAGAAACTTTTGGGCCCCGGGTGTTGTGCGCACTATCCATAGTGCGCTCACGACGGAGGAGAACAAATGGCGACGGGGGATGCAGATACCTGGTGTTGGCCTCGTCTATGGTCACGAGCTGGAGGATATGGCTCACATGCTATTCTGATGCCCGCATGTGGTAAACCTTTGGAGGAGCATGCATGAGACATGGGAACTACCACAAACGGAGAAACTTTTGGGCCCCGGGTGTTGTGGTTGGACAATTTGCCGATGGAGTTGTCACATGACTCGCTTGATAAAACCCTGCTGACAATTTGGAGAATCTGGTATGTGCGCAATGAGGTAACACATGACAAGCCGATGCCAACTATTGAGGCTTCACGGAGATTTTTGTGTAGCTATTTGATTTCACTACTTAATGCTAGACAATTGCCTACTGAGGAGATTCTCAAAGGGAAGAAGGTGATTGTGCCGACTACATTTGTGGCAAACAAAGTAAAAAATCAGTACTAGCTCATGGACCAAGCCACCTGAGGGCCATGTTAAACTCACTGTGGATGGTTCTTTTATGCCACGGGATGGAAAGGCTAGCGCGGGTATAATTCGGAGAGGGCATGATGGCTCCATAAATTGTCATCATGTCGGGTACGGATGCATTGCTGCTCAGCTTTGGAGGCTGAACTTAGAGCTTTTATTGAAGACGTTTCTCTGGCTAGTGAGTGGTGTCTATCACGAGTCAATCCTAATTGGAACGGACGGTATGGAGATTGTGCGGATGGTCCAAGATAGAGAGAAGGATTTATCTGAACTTGGAAATCTCACAATTGTTGCCAAAGCTCTTATGAGTTCAGACAACGTTGCAGGCATTGCCAAAGTTCCGAGATCACATGATATAGCTAGTCATGAGTTAGCAAAATATGGTAGATTAAATGACCATACTGCCGTATGGTTAGGGTCTGGGGCAGAATCCATTGTGGATACTCTTTTAAGGGATTGTAATGACACTTATATCTGATTAGTACAATCCTTTTACCCCGCAAAAAAGGATGATAGATGGTGTGTGTAACTGTATGCATCCACACGTGTAAGTGATTGCATCCGCACTATACTTAGTGTTTCTCACAAGAAACTTTTGAGCCTGGTGGTCTGCCTACGCACAAACCATAAGCCACGTGCCAGCGAGCAAATGCTCTGCGGACAACACTATGCAATAAATACATATTTGTATGTCATATATGTGTATATACTCCCTCTATCCTAAAATATAAGACGTATTAGTCAAAAGTCAATTGTTTCTATCTATGATCAAGTTCATACTAAAAATATAAATATTTACAATACTGAAAGTATCAATCATTCATCATAAAGTATTTTACTAATATGTACATTTTTATATTATGGATGTAGATTTTTTTTTCTAAATATTTGGTCAAAGTTAGTAAGATTTTTTTATTAAGACACCTTATATTTTACAACGGAGAAACTATTAAGACAGGAAAAGATCGTCGCGTGACGAAAATGTAATGAAGAACCAGCAGCAAACGCTATCACAAAAATTGTAAAAATGTCTCCTTTTAATTGACGACTTAAATGCAACACGCGGCTTAAGACCAAGGTTTTGGTTCCCGGCCCGGAAAAAATCGGGATTTCCGGCTACCGTGGTAATTAAAAAATCAAATTTCAAATTTAAATTCCTCGGTAAGACAATTTACAGAGAAATTTTATTAAAGTTCGAAACAATTTCAAAAAAATCAAAATTCGGGATTTTTATTCCCGGTAAACCAGTTTCCCGAGGGTGCTCGGGATATCCGGTTACCGACCGATAACCGACCGGTAACCAAGACGCTGCTTAAGACTACATATTCTGCATAGTTAAGCTAGTTAACAAGATGCACTATTAGTTCAGCTAAGCTCGATGGGGCAAGCTGCCGTCACACATTCAGATTCATACAACGTTTCCACTGCTCCACGTATGTTGCACCCATTAGCAGGGAAGGATTCTTCCAGCTCTCTTTTCCTAAAAAATTTGTATCGGAATTCTACTCGGCACCCACTGAAAACGGGGGTGGAGTAATACAATATTTCTGGAATATACGAAGCAGCGTTGCCTGGGCCCACGTTACTCACAGTATCACCGAATAATTTGGTTGAAATTAGCCACCCATAGCCCTATATATAGTGGTCAAGTCTCCTACATTCAGATCATTGCCTCTTGCCTGCTTCACTCTATCCCTACTTGTGAACAGACCTTGCCATTTGAGTTCACAGGTACTCTCACTTGCTATATCGAGAGTACAGAAGAATTAAGTGCAACGGTTTGGACATCGCCATGACTTCCTCTGGTGGTTTCATGGAGAAGGCCAAGCCTTACATCGCCATGATCACCCTGCAGTTCGGCTACGCCGGCATGAACGTCCTCACCAAGGTCTCCCTCAACGGCGGCATGAGCCACTACGTGCTCGTCGTGTACCGACACGCCTTCGCCACCGTCGCCATTGCTCCCTTCGCTCTCGTCCTAGAGAGGTAGCTAGCCATTTCCTTTCAAATACCAGCGTGTGTCATGACCGAGCTTGGTTTTGGCCTGTACATTTCGTCTAACGAAGCTGGTGATATGCAAATTTGCAGGAAGGTGAGGCCGAAGATGACGTGGTCCATCTTCTTCCAAATCTTCATGCTAGCTCTGCTCGGGTACGTGTTGTTTGTGCATGACTCTGCCACATCTTGTCATCGATCATCTCCGATCCAAATTTGAAGCTACAATTATTACTATTGGATGGAGGATTTAATTGGGCCACCTGCAAGTGACACGTCTGACGATGGTCATATCTGAAAATGACACGGTCACTGAATTTTTCATCTGTTGCTGGTTATTGCAGACCGGTGATCGACCAGAATTTCTACTACCTGGGCCTGAAGTACACGGGGCCGACGTTCGCCTGCGCGATGAGCAACATCCTGCCGGCGATGACCTTCGTCATGGCGGTGATCTTCAGGTACATATAATTGATTTCTCTAGCTACTAACTAAGTTTCCGTGGAAACGAGAAAGCCTTGGTTAACGTTTTGCATGGTGTTCGATTGTGATGGCTGTGCAGGATGGAGAAGATAGAGCTGAAGAAGGTGCGGTGCCAGGCCAAGATCTTCGGGACGGTGGTGACGGTGGCCGGCGCCATGCTGATGACGCTCTACAAGGGCCCGCTCATGCACCTGGCATGGACCAACCACTCTCAGCCCAGCGGCGGCGGCGCGGAGGCCCACACCGTCGTCGATCCCACCGGCAGGGAGTGGTTCCTGGGCTCCCTCTTCGTCATCATCGCCACCCTCGCCTGGGCCTCCCTCTTCATCCTGCAGACCCACACCATCAAGCAGTACACCGCCCAGCTCTCACTCACCACCCTCATCTGCTTCGTCGGCACCATCCAGGCCGTCGTGGTCACCTTCGTCATGGAGCGCCGCCCCTCCGTCTGGACCATCGGCTTCGACATGAACCTCCTCGCCGCCGCCTACGCCGGCATCGTGACGTCCAGCATCGCGTACTACGTGCAGGGGCTGGTGATCCAGAAGACGGGGCCGGTGTTCGCGTCGGCGTTCAGCCCGCTCATGATGATCATCGTGGCGGTCATGGGCTCCTTCATCCTCTCCGAGAAGATGTACCTCGGGGGCGTGCTGGGCGCCGTGGTGATCGTCGTCGGGCTCTACGCGGTGCTCTGGGGCAAGCACAAGGAGACGCAGGATAAGGAGGCGACGCCGCTGCCGGTGGCCGCGACCAATGGACACGGCGCCACTAATATGGAGATGATCGGTGCCGGGGCGACGAGGTCGGCCTCCAACGGACGTGGAGCCGGATCTCCTAGTAGTGCAGTCTGATGGACTTAGAAGTTAGAGCTCCAATAATTTGTGTTTCTTGACAGTTGACACATGCGTGAGAAGACGTTGTCGTCCGAGTGCCACTGCTCGTCCACGGTGCACGCACTAGTGCCCTGCCGCTCGGATTGGAGCTAGGTTTTCTGCTAGGAATGGTGCTGTTCTCTGTCAAATTTCTGCATTTCAAGCCCGCCCAAGCATAGCCCAGCATCAGGAGGGATAGTGGTGGCTCGCATTTTTGCTCATGATATGTTTGATTGATCAAGATGCTACACTATGTATTCCCTCAATTCACAATTACCTCGCCTTCTGGATTTAGTCGAAGTCAATTTTTCTAAAGTTTGACTAAGACTATAAGATAAGTTATCAACATCCATAATACCAAATGTATATGATATGTAAACATAGTTAATGAATATTCTAATAACATAGATTTTAAATTATAAATGTTGATATTTTTCCCAAATATTTGATCAAATTCGACAAAGTTTATATTTGACTAAACCAAGAACTAATTGTGAACGGAGGGAGTATACTTATTTGTTATACTATAATACTTCTACCTCTCTCTTCATCAGAGAATAATGATGTGTTCTGCGTTTCCTTTTACTACCTTCTAAGTATGTTGTAGTAACCTGCAAGATACATAGATAAGACCATGTGTATCATATCAATGCTACGAGAATCCGAGGTTATTTAATTCAGATCGGTTCCCAAATGACACGATCGAGTTGGTGGCTTCCTTGTGGCAACTGGCAACCAAGCAGTTACAACCAGCTGGATGGGCATGAATCACACGCAGAAAGTTGCACGTTGCCGCAAGCTCTTGTTCGCTCGAGTGCTATGGTTACGCAGGTACACACTACAAAAGCAAACACAGTCGTCACGAAAGATTCATTCGAAAGTTCCTTTCGTGGAAACGCTGCCTGTGCAACAAAATGCAGGTATGCCGTCACCCAAGAATGTTGTGTGTGTGTGTGTCTCGTACATGGAGTTGGATTCAGACTCCACTCAGAGTTCTAGTGACACTTGTTGCTTTCTGGTAACTTGAGCTATCACTTTGGTAGACCATGCAGAGAACCGTAGGTGTAGGTTTCTAAGGGTAGATAAACCAAAGTGTGTGAAAGGAGCTATGTTACTACCCAAGTTACTCCCACTATGACTAGCCTAAGGGTAGGTAAACCAAAGTGTGTGAAAGGAGCTAGCATGGGTGCATCTCAAGCTTGTTCTTGTCGGCCTACTGGCCTAGCTAGTGCCTACCGTGGTTGGTTTGCTAAAAAAGGTGGAGTGAAAAGATATGTGCTGCCACAACACTCTTGATTCATAGTGATGTACCCTTGTAGGGGTTAGATTGATGAAAGTCTCGGGGCTTATCTTCGGACAGATAGCGTTGGCTTCCCAAGCAGAGAGAGACTATAGATCAATAAGTGAACTGAGGAGATCCCATGTTGGGGTAGAAAATTTGATAACCTGCTTCCCGAAGCCCTATTGAATAATAGTTTTTTTTTGCAAATAGGATTTTGGCATTGAAAGAAACAACGAACAGTACAAAACACCTCAACAAAAACAAAAATTACATCAAAATCCTTTAGATGCTCTTCATCCTCAACCTCCAGACCATGTCGACGGCGTGCCACCGCTGCCACTCCTCTAGAACGAGCTTGGCGTTGTTAGTTGCGGACGGGAAGTCGTCGAATGGGCCAAGAAGGCCACATCCGTCCCGGGACAAAGAAGAAGGATGTACCGCCTTTGAATCTCCTTGACGATCCGAAGATCCTTATAGCTAGAAGAAGTTCTTGAGGACCACACCTGTAACTACCTCGGTGAATTACACTCTTAGTTGCATGCCTGGATGAGCGAAAGTGGTTAAAATAGTACGGTGGGGCCCGGGGCCACTCACGGTAGACCTTTCAGCCGTCCTAACCACTTTCAGAACACCGGGACAAGAACGAGCGGTGTAATCGGCAGGCGAAGGGATCAACTACATACACAAGTGAGTATGTATGCAAGCCACATACAACAGTCCTCAGAGCCGTTCCATCTAAAAGAAATAGAAATATTGCAACGCCATACGGCAAGATTTAAATATCCTAGATAGAGATAATATTTCAGGATAGCTCCTCATACAACAAACATCAGAGTATCAGGCGGAAGTGGAAAACAAGATCCGGGTACGGATAAGAAGCAAATCGGCATAAGATGCCACATAAATAAACACATCCCGTCCACAGATCTCACGGATCCCCGTTCCCGGAATCTCTACACCGAGTGATCGTTGCCAACATCATCTGTCTCCTCCACCCAGTATCCATCTTGCGAATACACTTGTTTATCTGAATCAAACAATTTATCGTGTGAGACCCTAGGGGTACTCAGCAAGTCTTTATGCCACTAAAGGGGATACAACCTGGGGCGACGCAATTGCAGCAAAAGATAACAGCTAACAATTCTATAGATACTCGCTAACCATCCGCCTAACCAATGATAGACGGATGTCCGTGAATTAAGAACAACAGTTGTAACAGTATAATTAACAGATCCATCCTCCTCCTCGCTTACCAACGAGGAAGCGGACGAATAACCTCCATCATCCGTTGGCAGTTTTATTAACCATTCCATGAGTATTGCACTCTTTAATAGTCAAGTTATTAGTCAAATTAAAAGCGGTACTTTAGTTATACTTGTCTATGATCGAGAAACTGTGCTCCAAGTCGTCCATAACCGCGGACACGGCTTTCAGAAAGATTTACCCTGCAGGGGTGCACGAATAGCAACACACACTCGATCAACCTCGGAAAAACCAACTCAAAACCCAACGAGGCATTCACGACAAAGCGATCATAGGATTTAGAAATATTTCAGGGGGCCACCCCATTAAGCTACCCGCAACGAAGTTGGCCGGCTCCGAGACGGACCCAAGGTTTGCGTCAATGGTTGTAAACAACTGGGAACCCGAAAGTGTGACTGGGCTTGTCGATACCGCGAAAACACTCTGCATCCAAAACAGTTCAGGTGCTCCACGCACAATCTTAAATAAAACAGTAAAGCATGGCATAAGTACAGGATAGTAACAAATCCCCGAACTACTTTGTGGCCCCAAGAAATAAGAATGAATCAAGCTCTGGCTAGGGGGGGTCCATAAGGCCTCCCGGATGTGGATAGTGCAAATAGTCAAGGAACAGGAATCAAGTACTCGGGGTCCTACGGGACACAAGTGAGCATGAAAAACCAAATAGCAGATATTGCTCACCGGTGCCTCTTTCATTAGTTATCCCATTACTACTCAGGTTATGTTGTTTAGGTCCCTCATTATCCATCAGACAATCACATACCCTACACATGCTTTTCTACGACTCGCATGGCTCAAACAACTCCTGTAGTAATGGCTCATGGGATGGAGGAACAAGCTTCGCTGGGGTTTTAAAATAAAGGCTATGCAGTACTTGGGGTTCAATTTAATGCAATCGTGACTCAATGATGCAAGAATAAGATAGAGGCAATAGGTACTATATGTATGCAAGCATGTGGTAGTGCTTTCCTGGCAGCTCAGTTGAAGCGAGAGATGGATTTGGATAGTACTCATGTGATTCCTGGTAATTCTCCTGATGGGCGTCTATTCGAAGAAGAACCAAACAAACAAGGGCCAGCATAAATAAAGTGCACAAGCATATGAATTAAAATGCGACAAGCAAACAAGCATGCCATGATGAACGATGCAAAATTTACATGGCATTAAAGTATCATGGCAAGGGTGAGGTGTGGTACAAGAATAAAGCATTTTAATAATTACTTAACCAAGTTTTATTGTCATAAACAGTTCTGATTTATAATAATTATATGATGCATGCTTCAAATCAGAACAAGGAGTGCATAGATAGAACGGGCTCGTCGCGCTGATCGATTTAGACATATTATTTGCCAAATTTGGAGTTATAGAATTAAAGTTATTAATTTATTAAGAAAAAGGGCATTTTATTGTAATTTTAATCATCTCGAAAATTTAGAGTGTTCAAACATTATTTTGAATGGCATGTTTGAATTCCTCACATTTTTCTGATTCAAAAACATATATTATTTGTATTATCTGGATTTATAATTCAAGAGTTATTTAAAAACACATTTGAATTTGAATTTAAACATTTACTGAAACCATTTTTATTTAAACAGAAATTCGCCAGGACTTTTTGCACTCAGAGGATTCTAGCCCAAGACACTGACGGATGGGCCACTGCTGACTGGGGCACTCGCGCGCGGAAAAGGTTTTCTCACCACGGCCTTACCTAGCCTCTGCGATTGACA
Source organism: Avena eriantha (assembly GCA_910589775.1). NCBI lineage: Eukaryota > Viridiplantae > Streptophyta > Magnoliopsida > Poales > Poaceae > Avena > Avena eriantha. The sequence continues at coordinate 359,869,898 of OU342746.1, forward strand.
GGTGGGCCAGCGGCTAGAGGCCCACGTGACAGCGGCTAAGCACGCAGAGGCTGACCGGTGGGGACGTGCTGGAGCGCGGGTTGAGCCGGCTAAAACGCAGGTGCCTTTTTGTAAAATGCAACGGGAGGCTGACTGGTGGGGCTTGGCGTACCGCAGGTTGAGGCGGCAAAAGAAGCAGGGGGTATTTGCAAAATGGGGCCGCGCACTGTGGATCTTCTCCACGTTCTGACGAAACTGACGGCGACAGCGTGCGCGGCGCGGAACGGGGACTCGAACCGGGGACCTGGGCGTGCGCGCGGAGGCGGTAGCCACTTGGGCAGGCGGGGGATGCTGTTAGGAGGGGGAAGGGCGGCTAGATAGGTCGCGGTACGTTGCGGCGACGTGCAGACGCGCGTGACCATGGCGCACTGAGAGTGCTCGGTGAAACATTGGTCGCGGCTAGGGTTTTACGGCGAGGCGGAGAATGTCTAGGCAGGAGAAGGACTCACCGCGGGGTCGACGAAGGGCTCGGATCGGAGTGGGGCGCAGCAGAGCGACGACGAGGCAGACGACCCGAATCTAGGGTTTGTGGCGGAGCGGCAAGGGTACTGGCGGTTCTGGTGCTCCTCCTCCTTGCTGGCGCGTCCAGGGCGAAGCAGGGGATGCTCCTCGATCTCCTCGACCACCTCCACGTCAACCACGCCCGCAGGAACGAGGGGGCGGCGGCGCTACTGGCGGTGACCGGCGAGAGAGGGGTTGGCGTCGGTGAAGAAGAAAGGAGAGGAGAGGCAGGGGCTCTGGGGTGGATCTGGCGAAGCCAGGAGACGTGAGGAGAGGGGCAAGGTGAGGAAAAAGAGAGGAGGATGTCGTGGGGTATGGGGTAGAGGTAAAGTGGCTTCGGCCACTTTTCCTCCTCCTCGCTCACGTGCTCGACGTGAGCAGCCAGGCAGGACAGGGTGGAGGCTGACAGGTGGGCCAGGGGCACCGGTGAGGTCGGTGGAGCCGGCTGGTAGCGAGAGAGGGAGAGGTCAGAGAGGGGAGGCTCGATTAAGGCTAGGGTTAGCCTCGGGTAGGGTTAGAGGGGAGGCTCGGGTTGGGGCTGGTTAGATGGGGTAGCTGGGGTGTGGGACCAGGGAGAGAGGGTAGCTAGGGCATGGAGATCATGGGGTTAGGGTTTTAGGTTAAACCATATAAGCTTGAACATGGGGATGGCAAGGTGACATGGTGGAGTTGGAGAGAGGAGAGAGTGGAGGAGGACATGGTGTAGGATTTTGCATGATTAAAATCAAGCTCCATCAAGTGTGTGGTGATGACATGGAGATAGAGATGGGAGAAAAAGTGGTGAGGGAATGATCTCATATGTCCAAATATGGGTACATGCACTTGTGAGAGAAAAGGAGGAAGGAGGCTTGATGCACATGGCAAAGATATAACATCAAAGTGGAAAGGTTGAGAGAGAAGAGAGAGATCAAAAGAGATAGGGCACCCAAAAATTCAAATAAAATCCAAAAGACTAGAATGTGGTGGTGCTTGCATGGCCCATGCAAAAATATTGAATGCCATGATTTAATCTTGTAAAAACAAAGTTAATGGTCATGGCATTTATATATATGCATTCCAATATATGGAGATAAAGCCATGCTAAAGGAAATAGAATTTGGATCCATCCCAACCCACATGAGCTAAATTAAATGGCAAGAATAAAATAAAAGCCCATGGTTAAATGGAATGGTGGAATTATAGGGTGGTGACAAAGAAAAGTGGTGGAGTGAAATAAAAGATATGCCCCCAACTCAACTTGGGCATTAAACAATATATCAATAACCAAATACAATATCAAGAGGAAAATACAATTAATAATGCATATGAGAGAAGAACCAAAGAAAAAGGGTTTTATATGATGCTCAAATGCAAGGTGGCATGATGACATGAGCATGATGTAATTATGATGCAACAATAGTATATAGAAAGTAGCCATTATATAACTAGACCAAGTAGCATTACCATTGTTAGACAATTGGGATGCTACAACTCTCCCCCACTAGACAGGAATCTCGCCCCGAGATTCTAGGAAGACGAAGAAGACTCAAAGAGGGTAGGATACTTGGCACGGAGCTCATCTTCACGTTCCCAAGTGGCTTCATCAGCAGAATGGTGCGACCACTGCACCTTGCAGAACTTGATGGACTTGTTGCGAGTCCTTCTTTCTGCGACTTCAAGAATTTTTATGGGGTGTTCTTGATAAGACAGATCTTCTTGGAGATTGATGAGTTCATGGTCCACGGTCCTGCTGGGATCCTTGAAGCACTTCTTGAGTTGAGAGATGTGGAAAACATCATGGACTTTGAGTTGTTCAGGGAGCTCAAGAGCATAAGTAACTTCTCCTCTTCTTCCACGAATTTTGAAAGGACCGATGTATCTAGGAGCCAGCTTTCCTTTGATACCAAAGCGGTGCGTGCCTCTCATGGGAGTGACACGAAGGTAAACGAGATCACCAGGGACATACTCCATGTCCGTGTGCTTTCTGTCATAATTGCTCTTCTGGCGACTTTGAGCAATCTTCAGGTTTTCAAGAATGATGTGAACTTTCTCCTCCGCTTGAGTTACAATGTCGGGGCCAAACAATATTCTTTCACCTGCGCCCGACCAACCAATCGGAGTTCTGCATTTGCGACCATAGAGAGCCTCAAATGGTGCCATCTTTAGACTTTTCTGGAAGTTGTTGTTGTAAGAGAATTCAGCATAAGGAAGACATTCTTCCCACTTCATGCCGAAAGAGATAACGCAAGCACGGAGCATATCTTCCAGAATATGATTGATCCTTTCAACTTGTCCTTGCGACTGAGGGTGGTAAGCTGTGCTGAAGTTTAATTTTGTTCCCAAAGCATTTTGGAAACTTCCCCAGAACTTGGAAGTGAAGATGCTTCCACGGTCTGAACTGATCTCAAGAGGAACTCCATAGAGAGAGACAATTCTGTTGATATAGAGCTCAGCCAACTGAATTGCAGAAATTGTTTCTTTGACTGGAAAGAAGTGAGCTACTTTAGAAAGCCTATCAATGACAACAAAGATTGCATTGTTGCCCTTCTGCGACCTTGGAAAACCAGTGATGAAGTCCATCTCTACTTTCTCCCATTTCCATTCCGGAGGCTTCAATGGCTGTAGAAGACCGGAAGGTTTCTGATGGACAGCTTTAACTTTGCGACAGACATCACATTCCGAGACATACTTGGCACAATATCGTTTCAAACCAGGCCACCAATACTGTGTTTTCAAGTCCATGTACATCTTAGTGCTGCCAGGGTGGATAGAAAGAACAGAATCATGCGCCTCCTTGAGAACTTGCTCTCTTAAACCCGGGTAGTTCGGAACAAACATCCGGTGTTCAAATAAAAGAGTGCCTTGGTCGTCAACGTGGAAAGACTCATACTTTGGGAGCTGAATGTTGGAGATGATCTTTTTAGTGTAAGGATCACCAAGTTGAATAGAGCGAACTTTTTCTTCTAAGAGAGGTGTTGCCAGAAGGTTCAGGAGATACCCTTGATCCACAATTTCAAGGTTGAGCTTGCGGAATTCCTCGCACAAGAGAGGCTCTTGTTCTTCCACCAAGAGATTGTTGACATAAGCTTTTCGGCTGAGAGCGTCGGCCATGACATTAGCTTTGCCCGGAGTGTAGTTGATGGTCAAATCGAAATCATTGATTGTTTCAATCCACCTCCTCTGATGAAGGTTGAGATCCGGCTGTGTGAAGATATACTTCAGACTCTTGTGATCAGAAAAGATCTCACAACGGTTGCCAAGCAAGTAATGCCTCCATACTTTCAAAGCAAAGACAACTGCTGCGAGTTCGAGGTCATGTGTAGGATAGTTGATCTCATGCGTCTTCAACTGTCGAGAGGCATAAGCAACAACTTGTTTTTCTTGCATAAGGACCACACCTAATCCTTGCAATGAGGCGTCACAGAATATCTGGAAAGGCTTTGATGTATCTGGAGGAACCAAGACTGGTGTGGAAGTGAGCTTCTCTTTGAGTGTTTCAAAGCTTGCTTGACATGCAGGAGTCCAAAGGTATTTCTTGCCTTTCCTGAAGAGATCGGTAAGAGGCTTCGCAATCTTCGAGAAGTTTTGAACAAAGCGACGACAGTAACTGGCCAAACCAAGGAAACTCCGAACTTCTTTGACATTTATGGGTGGAAGCCAGTCCATAATTGTCTTAATAGTTTCTGGGTTGACGGCAATGCCCTTGGCAGAGATGACGTGACCAAGGTAGGTGACTTGAGGCAGCCAGAACTCACACTTGGAGAACTTCGCATACAAGAGGTTCTCACGAAGCTTGTTTAGGACACACCGAAGGTGTTCTTCATGTTCTTCCTTTGACTTAGAATAGACTAGAATGTCATCCAGATAGACCACAACGAACTTATCAAGATACTCCATGAAAACCGAGTTCATAAGCCTCGAGAAGGTGGCAAGTGCATTGGTGAGACCGAAAGACATGACCGTGTACTCATACAGACCATAGCGAGTGGTGAAAGCTGTTTTGGGAACATATTCCTTGCGGATCTTGATTTGATGATAACCACTTCTTAAATCAAGTTTAGAGAATACCACAGCTCCAGCTAGCTGATCGAAGAGATCATTAATCCGCGGAAGGGGATATTTATTCTTGATTGTTTTAGCATTGAGTGCCCGATAGTCAACACAAAGTCTATCATTCTTGTCTCGCTTCTTCACAAAGATGGTTGGGCTACCCCAAGAAGAAGTACTGTGCTGAATGAAACCCAACTTCTCTTGTTCATCCAACTGACGTTTGAGTTCAGCCAACTCAGCAGGACCCATTTTATAAGGCCGCTTGGAGATAGGAGCGGTACCAGGTTCAAGTTCAATGACAAACTCAACCTCACGATTCGGAGGCATACCTGGCAACTCTTCAGGATAGACATCTGGGAACTCACAGACTACAGGAACACTCTGAATACCTTCCATAGCATCATCATTCAGAGCCGCCAAAGAATAAAGCTGAATTGCAGGAGTCAGACTTGGAGATTAGACTATATGGCCTTCAGGAATTTTCAGAGAAACCGAACGTTCAGCACAATCAGTCACAGCTGCATTTGTTGTTAACCAATCCATGCCCAAGATAACATCAATATCAGAATTTCCCAGAATAATTAAGGAAGCCGGAAACGAAGAACCACCAATCTCAATTTGATTGTTATGGCTGATTTTAGAAGATGCCATTGTTGCTCCAGGAGAAAGGACCATTAAACGCTTGGGGAGAGGATCCATTGCTAACTCATTCTCATTTGCAAATTTGTGAGAAACAAAAGAATGTGATGCACCCGAATAAAACAAAACTTGTGCAGGAACTGAGTTAACAGGAAGCGTACCCATCACAACTCCAGGAGCATGCTCAGCTTGAGCAACGTTGACACAGTTGGCACGAGCAACCGTAGACCCGGGCTTGGTGTTGATGTTGAGAGCCCGAGGTGGAGGCGCACGAACCATAGGAGCACTTGCCGCAGGTCTTGGAGGTGGTGGTGGAAGAGCTTTGTTGTTCATAGGACAATTCCAGTGCTGATGCCCAGTGTTTCCACAAGTATAGCAAGCACCAGGTGGACGTGGAGCAACGTAGCCAGGGACTCCGCCAGGCGCTCCAGGATAGTTGTGGTTGTAGCCCCTGGGAGCCACAGTGAAGGAGTTTGGTGGCCTTGCTGCGTAGCTTGACGGTCTTGGTGGAGCAGGGAGCGACGGTGGGGTGTTAGGAACCCAGACACGACACTTAGAAGGAGCTATCATAGCAGAAGAGCTTGCTGTATCACGGCTGTGTTTCTTTGACTCCTCAAACACTTGCCTACTTGCTTCTTCCTGCAGAGCTGTGTGTTGGAGTTCCAAAAAAGACGCCGGCCTGGCATGAGTGATTGCATATTTGATGGAAGCATTCAGTCCTTGCCGGAACCTCTTTTGCTTCTTCTTGTCATCAGAGATCTCATCGCCACCATACCAAGAAAGGTTCATAAAGTTTCTGATGTAGGTGTTGACATTGTCAGTGCCCTGCTTGAGGTTGAGAAACACTTCCTTCATCCTTTCCATGACAATTTCTGACAGATATTGCTCTTTGAAAGCAGCAGTGAATTGCTCCCAAGTAGGCTGAAAACTAGAGAGATCTGCCTTGAGGTAATTTTCCCACCACAGAGCTGCATCTCCCTTTAGAAGGTGAGTGGCACATTTGACCCATTCTTGCTCGGGAACATCCGCAGTCATCAGCAACCTTGACACTTCACGAAGCCAATCATCCGCATCAAGTGGCTAATCAGACACCTCAAATTGGCATGGGTTGAACTTGAGAAAACTCTTGATGTCTCCTCGCTTGGGAGGTGGAGGTAGCGGAACAAACTCATTCCTCCTCACGCTTTCTTCAAAGCGCTGCTGGTTCTGCTGCATAGTGCCCAAAGCATTTTCAATACTTGCCAAAGCAGCCCCCAGTTCAGGTGGTATGTCCTCCTCAGAACGGCGTGGTGGTGCCATCCTGTGATTGATATAAAACACAAGTCAGTACTATGATGGAGAATAATAATAATCCAAAATAGTACCAAAATGGAATTAACCAAGATTAGAGGATGCAATTCACTGAGATGATATTAAAATATCAACAAAGGTCAAGGCAACTAGAAGATATTAAGCATAACGCACACGACTGAACAAGGAGTGTGGTACACAAACTAACAAAGAAAAAATTTCCGCAAATTTCGGCATTAAAATACCACTATATGCGCAAAAACCACTTCACGAATCAAGATTAGTAACTCTACTAGTTCAACATACAAGAGCAAATGATAAAAGTAGTGGTATGGTCACGACTCCATCCTGCACTCAAATCGTTACCCCGCACATGAATCGATAAAACACATATCCCAACACCTTCTTCTTAAGATGAACCTAAAGATTGGTAACTACGAAAAAGAACACCCCAACAAGATAACGTCGGATAACAAAGAGTAAGATAGATCGCATCGGTATACAACGAATCAGAATAGATCGCGTCGGTTTACAAAGGCCTGTCGGTATGCAATGTACCAACAGTTGATAACCAAAAGGCAGATAGTGATAACATTTGGATGCAATAGATAGACAAAGAATTCACACACACACACACAAACACAACCTATGGTACTATGGAACCCAGAACACGTGAATCCTAGTTTGAATTTTAGAAGAGGATTGAAAAAGTTACACTTCCTTACCAGAAAAAGGGTGGGTGGGTGGGTGGGTAAGAAGAAAAATGGAAGCAGTCCTACTCTCACGTTTTGTTTTTCCCTAGTATACATAGCTACCAAAAATATTTGCTAGACTGACAACTACCATTTTGGCTGGGACCCGGAAGGGCGGGATGGCTCTTATACCAATTGTAACTACCTCGGTGAATTACGCTCTTAGTTGCATGCCTGGATGAGCGAAAGTGGTTAAAATAGTACGATGGGACCCGAGGCCACTCACGGTAGACATTTCGGCCATCCTAACCACTTTTAGAACACCTGGACAAGAACGAGCAGCGTAATCGGCAGGCGAAGGGATCAACTACATACACAAGTGAGTATGTATGCAAGCCACATACAACAGTCCTCAGAGCCGTTCCATCTAAAAGAAATAGAAATATTGCAACGCCATACGGCAAGATTTAAATATCCTAGATAGAGATAATATTTCAGGATAGCTCCTCATACAACAAACATCAGAGTATCAGGCGGAAGTGGAAAACAAGATCCGAGTACAGATAAGAAGCAAATCGGCATAAGATGCCACATAAATAAACCCATCCCGCCCACAGATCTCACGGATCCCCGTTCCCGGAATCTCTACACCGAGTGATCGTTGCCAACATCATCTGTCTCCTCCACCCAGTATCCATCTTGCGAATACACCTGTTTATCTGAATCAAACAATTTATCGTGTGAGACCCTAGGGGTACTCAGCAAGTCTTTATGCCACTAAAGGGGATACAACCTGGGGTGACGCAATTGCAGCAAAAGATAACAGCTAACAATTCTATAGATACTCGCTAACCATCCGCCTAACCAATGATAGACGGATGTCCGTGAATTAAGAACAACAGTTGTAACAGTATAATTAACAGATCCATCCTCCTCCTCGCTTACCAACGAGGAAGCGGACGAATAACCTCCATCATCCGTTGGCAGTTTTATTAACCATTCCATGAGTATTGCACTATTTAATAGTCAAGTTATTAGTCAAATTAAAAGCGGTACTTTAGTTATACTTGTCTATGATCGAGAAACTGTGCTCCAAGTCGTCCATAACCGCGGACACGGCTTTCAGAAAGATTTACCCTGCAGGGGTGCACAAATAGCAACACACACTCGATCAACCTCGGAAAAACCAACTCAAAACCCAACGAGGCATTCACGACAAAGCGATCACAGGATTTAGAAATATTTCAGGGGGCCACCCTATTAAGCTACCCGCAACGAAGTTGGCCGGCTCCGAGATGGACCCAAGGTTTGCGTCAATGGCTGTAAACGACTGGGAACCCGAAAGTGTGACTGGGCTTGTCGATACCGCGAAAACACTCCGCATCCAAAATAGTACAGGTGCTCCACGCACAATCTTAAATAAAACAGTAAAGCGTGGCATAAGTACAGGATACTAACAAAGCCCCGAACTACTTTGTGGCCCCAAGAAATAAGAATGAATCAAGCTCTGGCTCAGGGGGGTCCATAAGGCCTCCCGGATGTGGATAGTGCGAATAGTCAAGGAACAGGAATCAAGTACTCGGGGTCCTACGGGACACAAGTGAGCATGAAAAACCAAATAGCAGATATTGCTCACCGGTGCCTCTTTCATTAGTTATCCCATTACTACTCAGGTTATGTTGTTTAGGTACCTCATTATCCATCAGACAATCATATACCCTACACATGCTTTTCTACGACTCGCATGGCTCAAACAACTCCTGTAGTAATGGCTCATGGGATGGAGGAACAAGCTTCGGTGGGGTTTTAAAATAAAGGCTATGCAGTACTTGGGATTCAATTTAATGCAATCGTGACTCAATGATGCAAGAATAAGATAGAGGCAATAGGTACTATATGTATGCAAGCATGTGGTAGTGCTTGCCTGGCAGCTCAGTTGAAGCGAGAGATGGATCTGGGTAGTACTCCTGTGATTCCTGGTAATTCTCCTGCTGGGCGTCTATTCGAAGAAGAACCAAACAAACAAGGGCCAACATAAATAAAGTGCACAAGCATATGAATTAAAATGCGACAAGCAAACAAGCATGCCATGATGAACGATGCACAATTTACATGGCATTAAAGTATCATGGCAAGGGTGAGGTGTGGTACAAGAATAAAGCATTTTAATAATTACTTAACCAAGTTTTATTGTCATAAACAGTTCTGATTTATAATAATTATATGATGCATGCTTCAAATCAGAACAAGGAGTGCATAGATAGAACGGGCTCGTCGCGCTGATCGATTTAGACATATTATTTGCCAAATTTGGAGTTATAGAATTAAAGTTATTAATTTATTAAGAAAAAGGGCATTTTATTGTAATTTTAATCATCTCGAAAATTTAGAGTGTTCAAACATTATTTTGAATGGCATGTTTGAATTCCTCACATTTTTCTGATTCAAAAACATATATTATTTGTATTATCTGGATTTATAATTCAAGAGTTATTTAAAAACACATTTGAATTTGAATTTAAACATTTACTGAAACCATTTTTATTTAAACAGAAATTCGCCAGGACTTTTTGCACTCAGAGGATTCTAGCCCAAGACACTGACGGATGGGCCACTGCTGACTGGGGCACTCGCGCGCGGAAAAGGTTTTCTCACCACGGCCTTACCTAGCCTCTGCGATTGACAGGTGGGCCAGCGGCTAGAGGCCCACGTGACAGCGGCTAAGCACGCAGAGGCTGACCGGTGGGGACGTGCTGGAGCGCGGGTTGAGCCGGCTAAAACGCAGGTGCCTTTTTGTAAAATGCAACGGGAGGCTGACTGGTGGGGCTTGGCGTACCGCAGGTTGAGGCGGCAAAAGAAGCAGGGGGGTATTTGCAAAATGGGGTCGCGCACTGTGGATCTTCTCCATGTTCTGACGAAACTGACGGCGACAGCGTGCACGGCGCGGAACGGGGACTCGAACCGGGGACCTGGGCGTGCGCGCGGAGGCGGTAGCCACTTGGGCAGGCGGGGGATGCTGTTAGGAGGGGGAAGGGCGGCTAGATAGGTCGCGGTACGTTGCGGCGACGTGCAGACACGCGTGACCATGGCGCACTGAGAGTGCTCGGTGAAACGTTGGTTGCAGCTAGGGTTTTACGGCAAGGCGGAGAATGTCTAGGCAGGAGAAGGACTCACCGCGGGGTCGACGGAGGGCTCGGATCGGAGTGGGGCGCAGCAGAGCGACGACGAGGCAGACGACCCGGATCTAGGGTTTGCGACGGAGCGGCAAGGGTACTGGCGGTTCTGGTGCTCCTCCTCCTTGCTGGCGCGTCCAGGGCGAAGAAGGGGATGCTCCTCGATCTCCTCGACCACCTCCACGTCAATCACGCCCGCAGGAACGAGGGGGCAGCGGCGCTACTGGCGGTGACCAGCGAGAGAGGGGTTGGCGTCGGTGAAGAAGAAAGGAGAGGAGAGGCAGGGGCTCTGGGGTGGATCTGGCGAAGCCAGGAGACATGAGGAGAGGGGCAAGGCGAGGAAAAAGAGAGGAGGATGCCGTGGGGTACGGGGTAGAGGTAAAGTGGGTTCGGCCACTTTTCCTCCTCCTCGCTCACGTGCTCGACGTGAGCAGCCAGGCAGGGCAGGGTGGAGGCTGACAGGTGGGCCAGGGGCGCCGGTGAGGTCGGTTGAGCCGGCTGGTAGCGAGAGAGGGAGAGGTCAGAGAGGGGAGGCTCGGTTAAGGCTAGGGTTAGCCTCGGGTAGGGTTAGAGGGGAGGCTCGGGTTGGGGCTGGTTAGATGGGGTAGCTGGGGTGTGGGACCAGGGAGAGAGGGTGGCTAGGGCATGGAGATCATGGGGTTAGGGTTTTAGGTTAAACCATATAAGCTTGAACATGGGGATGGCAAGGTGACATGGTGGAGTTGGAGAGAGGAGAGAGGGGAGGAGGACATGGTGTAGGATTTTGCATGATTAAAATCAAGCACCATCAAGTGTGTGGTGATGACATGGAGATAGAGATGGGAGAAAAGGTGGTGAGGGAATGATCTCATATGTCCAAATATGGGTACATGCACTTGTGAGAGAAAAGGAGGAAGGAGGCTTGATGCACATGGCAAAGATATAACATCAAAGTGGAAAGGTTGAGAGAGAAGAGAGAGATCAAAAGAGAGAGGGCACCCAAAAATTCAAATAAAATCCAAAAGACTAGAATGTGGTGGTGCTTGCATGGCCCATGCAAAAATATTAAATGCCATGATTTAATCTTGTAAAAACAAAGTTAATGGTCATGGCATTTGTATATATGCATTCCAATATATGGAGATAAAGCCATGCTAAAGGAAATAGAATTTGGATCCATCCCAACCCACATGAGCTAAATTAAATGGCAAGAATAAAATAAAAGCCCATGGTTAAATGGAATGGTGGAATTATAGGGTGGTGACAAAGAAAAGTGGTGGAGTGAAATAAAAGATATGCCCCCAACTCAACTTGGGCATTAAACAATATATCAATAACCAAATACAATATCAAGAGGCAAATACAATTAATAATGCATATGAGAGAAGAACCAAAGAAAAAGGGTTTTATATGATGCTCAAATGCAAGGATGCATGATGACATGAGCATGATGTAATTATGATGCAACAATAGTATATAGAAAGTAGCAATTATATAACTAGACCAAGTAGCATTACCATTGTTAGACAATTGGGATGCTACAACACCACTCCCACAAGCTTCTCGTCGTCGCCATCGAGATGGGGCTGAAGCCAGGGAGACTTATTGGAGAAGCCACCGCCTCCACCACCTGAATGCCACCCCACCAAACTTTGAACCTAAAAATAGGAAAACTGAGCCCTCCCGCTGACGGGGGCCGAGCTCCAACTTGCCTCCATGGCCCGAAGGGCACAAGAGTGGGGTAGATCGCCGGCGGCACTGACGGGAGGCACGGAAACCCTAATCACCTCCTCACGCTCTTTGGAGGTGAAGGATTACGCGTAGATCTAGTCCCTGAATAATAGTTGTTTTCTTCAAATAAAACAGACAACAAGCAAATTCTTTGCACGTATCTCTGTTTCTAGTTTTTTATAGAGGAAATTCTAAGTATTTGTAAGGCCTAAATTATGGGGTGACACATTTCGTCTCTTGTGAGCATATGCTCATGGATGAACGGTAAAATATCCAAAAAAAAGAGTCAAATGCACCGGAGGTACTACTAAAAGTTTGGAGGAAACCATATGCAGGTCTTAAAACTTTTAACTCATGTACCGGAGGTCCTAATTCTTAGTTAGTTGCACTGCAGGTCCTAATTCTCAGCTACAGCCCCGGCTACGGTGCACATGGATATGATAATTAGGATCTCTGGTACACGAGTCCAAACCTTTAGGACTTGCATACGGTTTTCTCCAAATTTTTAGGACCTATGGTGCATTTTACTCAACAAAAAATTACAATAGACACGTTCATGTCTATTATGCGTATACATTCCTTATGTCCCGAGGAAGAAATAGGGAACTATGTATAAAATTTGCCTTTTCTCATAGGCCACAAAACTTATGTTTTGTCCATGAAAATTTGCATGCACATATAGGACATGGACATGTGTAAATTATTTTAGTTTCTTAATATTACACACATCATTTGTTTCACCCGACAACATATGCTCTGGAGGGCCATTGGGTATCAGCTAAATTGGCTCCATTTTTCTTCTTCTGGAATGCGACCTTTGGAGCCTTCATCGAGGGATGGAAAGATGCCAAATTCCTATACTTTTCTTGGGAACACCAGTATCTGGCTTTTAGTTATGAGAAGCGCTTTGTCCAGTGATGCACTTGTTGGCTCATATCAAGGATTCTTGATCCGCATGTAAAGTGATACGGTTCAATGGATTAACGACATTCTGTGTTGGGTTTAAGCAAGGAAAAAGCAAAACCTTGTGCTAATCTTGTCTCATTGTAGTGGAAAGTGTTGGATTATTAGGCAATTTTTTCATGAGATTAATTACCGAAATCAACATTATGTAAGCACTAGCAGATCTAAACACATTCAGCCAAACAACCACATCTAGTAGATCTGAAAAACTAGCAAGTACTAGTGCATACAAAGATAAGAATAACACGTACAGGTTGACCGGAAAGGTCGCCACCGTAGCAGCACCTTGGTCATTGTTGTTGTCGCCCATGGTGCTGATGAGGTCGTCGGTTGATGAAGAAGAACATGAACAGAGGCGAGCAGTCACGCCTAGAAGCTCCCTAAAAACCTTATCGCCCGTCTCCCGGTGCAGGATCTCAACGGACGGAGTTTCGGAGGCCTGCAATCCCGGACAACAGTGCAGGCAGCCACCGGGATGGGGAAGCCTAGAGAGCAGCGCAGCAAGAGAACACACAGCGAGAGAGACTGAGAAAAGAAATGGGTGCGTCTAGATCTGTCTGTCTCTCGCTCTATAGCCTAGGAGGTGAGCCGACCGAGTCGTTACACGTTGGAAGACAAGGACACGTGTCAAACATGCACACGGATGTTGACACGTACCCAACATGATGAGGACATCCCTACAGTTACACCTACCCCAATGACTACTGAAGACGCTACAACTGTCGCAAGACAGGATCAGTCCAATGAGATTAGAATTGGACCTATTACAAGAGCTCGTGCTAAGCTACTAGATCAACAGGTGAATTTACTCCTAAACGAATCTGGTACTTTGATTGATGAGAACTTTATACTGCCTAAGTCTATGCACTTATGTATGATCGGGTTCGTTGGAGAAACAAGCATGGCGCGAGGAGGAGAAGGGCTACAAGAGAAGCCCAACATGATGATCGCCCAAGGATGCGCGAGGGAGGAGCGGGAGGAAGGCGCAAGAGAAGATCATCAAGACGGAGGCAAAAAGATCTGCCACGATCGGAGTGTCCGGCCGGATCCACCCGGACTATCCGGCCTGGTCGAGAGGCAAACTGGCGTGGACATTATGTCTGCCAGCTCGGATACTACCCGGACATCACCCAGAAACTTCAAAGTTTCCGGCCAGACCGGACAGTCCAGCGCGCTCCACCCAGAGTGTCCGGCCTGACCGGACTGTCCGCCCGATTTCGACCGGAGTGTCCGCCCGCTGACCGAATCTGGTCCGAGTCGGTTTGTATTAGTTTGAGTCGTTTGCGTTTAGTTTCAGATTCTAGCCGCCCCAGTTGCCCTTATAAGCCCTAGGTGTTGGAGATATGCCCAAGAGGCAATAATAAAAGTGGTTATTATTATATCTTTGTGTTTATGATGAATGTTTGCATCCCATGCTATAATTGTATTATAAGGAAACGCTAATACATGTGTGTTTTGTAAACGTAAAAGAGTCCCTAGTAAGCCTCTTGTTGAACTAGCTTGTTGATTAATAGATGATCATGGTTTCCTGGTCATGGACATTGGATGTCATTAATAACAAGGTTATATCATTAGGAGAATGATGTGATGGACACACACCCGTAGTAAGTGTAGCATAAGATCAAGTCATTAAGTTCGTATTGCTACAAGCTTTCAAATGCATAGTAACCTAATCCTTCGACCATGAGGTTATGTTAATCACCATCACCGGATGGGTACTTTGATGGCATCAAACACCGCTTCGTAACTGGGTGGTCATAAAGGTGTCATTGGGTATTCTGAAAGTATGTGTTGAAGCGCATGAACCAAGATTGGGATTTGTCCATCTATATGACCGATAGATATGCTCTGGGCCCTCTCGGTGGAATGTCATCTAGTTAGCTTGCAAGCATGTGACTAGGTCACAAGGGATGACATATCATGGAACGAGTAAAGAGTACTTGTCAGTAACGAGGTAGAACTAGGTATGGAGATACTGACGATCAAATCTCGGATAAGTAGAGTATCGCGTGACAAAGGGAATTGGTTTCGTATGTTAATGGTTCTATCGATCACGAAGTCATCGTTGAGTATGTGGGAGCCGTTATGGATCTCTAGATCCCGTTGATGGTTATTGATCGGAGAGGTGTCTCCATCATGTCCACATATTCACGAACCGTAGGGTGACACACTTAAGGTTCGATGCTGTTTAGGTAGATATGGAATATGCGTTGGAGACCGAATGTTGTTCGGAGTCCCGGATTGGATATGAGACATCACGAGGAGATCCGAAATTGTCCGGAGAATAAGATTCATATAATGGAGATCATTTTCTAAGTTAGGAAATGTTCCGGAGTATTTATATGGGGATTCTAGAAGGTTTCAGAATGTTCCGGAAGGTTCTAGAAGATTTTTTGGAGTTTGCTTGAAAACCAAGAAAGGATAAAAGGATAAAGGGAAGTTTAAAAGGGAAACTTGGGGGGAAGGACTCTCCCCCCAAGCTCCCTTGTGCGCCGGCCCTAGGGGGTGCGCCTAGGGGTGGGAACCCTAGGCCGCACCCCTCCCTCTATATATAGAGGGGTGGAGGCGCCACCCCCCCTAGCTCCTCCACTCTTGCCCCTAGCCGCCTCTCTCCTCCTCCTTCCTTCTACTCAGGCTTAGGCGAAGCCCTGCAGAATCCTCTACTCCACCACCACCACGCCGTCGTGCTGCTGGGATTCCATGGAGAGATCTACTACCTCCGCTGCTCGTTGGAACGGGGAGAGGAAGGTCTGCTTCGACTCCGCACGTGTGACCGACTGCGGAAGCGCTGCCGGAACCCGGCGCCAGAAGGATCGTCCACTCGATCTTGAGATCGGCAAGTGATCGACTACATCAACCACGAGATCCAATCTCGTAACGCTTTCGGATCTACAAGGGTTAGTACAGATCTATCTCGTTGCACATGTCTAATAGATTAGATCTTGTCTTTTATCTAGATTAGATCTGGGTTTTGTTCGTTCTTGCGGTAGAAAATTTTTGTTTTCCATGCTACGAACCCAACAGTGGTATCAGAGCCGTATCTATGCGTAGATCTGTTGCACGAGTAGAACACAATGGTTTTGTGGGCGTTGGTGCTCGTGCCGTCTTTTGCTTTGTGTACTTTGCATCTTGCGGTATGGTGGGATGAAGCGGCTCGGGCTAACCTTACATGTCATCGCACATGAGACTTGCTCCACACTTGACGTGTAACTTGCTTTGCACAAGTGGCTTTGCGGGTGTCTGTCTCTCTCACCATAGTATAGATCCAATCTACACTTTGCACTTGATAGCACTTGTATCAACATTGTGGTTCAGTTTCGTAGGTAAGATCCGTTCTTATTCGAAAGCCCCAAACCATGTAAAACATGCAAAGAAAATTAGAGGCGTCTAACTTGTTTTTGCAGGGGTTTCGTGATGTGATATGGCCATCATGTGATTATGATTATATTTGATGTATGCAATGATCCTTGTTGTAATATGGCAGCCGGCAGGAGCCTAATGGTTGTCTTTAATTCTGTTAAGACCTGCGTGTCTATTCATCTTGTAATAGCTTTGTTCCAAGTAGTTGTAATAGTTGCTAGTGATGATGGACAACCATGAAGCGGCGCCACTGACCTTGACGCAATGCTGGTAATGATGGAGATCATGTCCGTGCTTTGGAGATGGAGATCAAAGGCACAAGAAAAATCATATCACACTAATTATGAATTGCCTGTGATGTTAATCCTTTATGCATCTTGTATTGCTTAGATCGCGACGGTAGCATTATAAGATGATCCCTCTCACTAAATATCAAGTAATAAAGTGTTCGCCCTTAGTTGGCACCGTTGCTAAGACTCGTCGTTTCGAAGCATCTCGTGATGATCGGATGTGATAGATTCTACGTGTGCATACAACGGGTGCAAGCCAGATTTGCACATGCGAAAACTAAGGTTAATCTTGACGAGCCTAGCATGTACAGACATGGTCTCGGAACACGGAAATACCGAAAGGTAGAGCATGAGTCATATAAATGATATGATGAACATGAAGATTGTTCGCCGACGAAACTACATCTTCTCTCGTGAAGATCGGACTTGGTGTAGTGGACTTGGTTCGTGTAATCACTAAGACAATGTGAGGGATGTTGTTTTGAGTGGGAGTTCACCTAGTTAATTTAAGAATTAAATTTGAACTCAATTCATCATAAACTTAGTCTAAACTACTTGCAAATTTGTTGTAGATTATGGCGACCCCCTCCATCAATTTCAATGCGTTCCTAGAGAAAGAGAAGCTTAAGAACAATGGAAGCAATTTCACGGACTGGTTCCGTGGACTGAAGATCGTCCTCAGGGCTGGTCAGTTGACCTATGTGCTCGAAGCACCGCTAGGTAACCCACCTGCAGAAGATGCCACCGATGACGTAAAGAATGTTTACACCACTCGGAAAAATCATTACTCCATAGTTCAGTGTGCCATCCTGTACGGTTTAGAAGCAGAGCTTCAGAAGCGTTTTGAGCACCACGACCCGTTCGAGATCATTAAGGAGCTCAGGCTGATTTTTGAGACTCGCGCGGCCATGGAGAGCTATGAGGCCTCCGAAAAGTTCTTTAACTGTAAGATGGAAGAGGGTAGCTCCGTTAGCGAGCACGTGCTCACCATGTCTGGGCATGCAAACAAGCTCCAAGAGTTGGGGATAATGATTCCTAATGAGTTAGGGATTCACCGTGTCCTCCAATCACTGCCACCGAGTTATAAGAACTTTGTGATGAACTACAATATGCACTGCATGAACAAGACGTTGCCTGAACTATCATCCATGCTGAAAACTGCTGAAGTGGAGATCAAGAAGGAGCACCAAGTGTTTATGGTCAATAAGACCACCAATTTCAAGAGACAGGGCAAGCCTAAGAACAAGGGCAACTTCAAGAAGGACGGCAAGAAAGCTGCGCACCTGCTAAGAAGCCCAAGGCTGGTCCCAAGCCTGAAACTGAATGCTTCTACTGCAAGGGTGCTGGTCATTGGAAGCGTAACTGCCCCAAGTACCTGGCGGATCTGAAGAATGGCAACATCAAGAAGAAAGGTATATTCGATATACATGTTATTGATGTGTATCTTACTAGTAATCGTAGTAGTGCCTGGGTATTTGATACTGGTTCGGTTGCTCATATTTGTAACTCGAAACAGGAGCTGCGGAATAAGTGAAGACTGGCGAGAGACGAGGTGACGATGCGCGTTGGAAATGGCTCCAAGTTTGATGTGATCGCCGTCGGCACGCTCCCTCTACATCTACCTTCGGGATTAGTTTTAAATTTGAATAATTGTTATTTGGTGCCTGCGTTAAGCATGAACATTATATCTGGATCTTGTTTATTGTGAGACGGTTACTCTTTTAAGTCCGAGAATAAAGGTTGTTCGATTTATATGAGTAATATATTTTATGGTAATGCACCTGAGATGAATGGTTTATTCTTACTGAATCTCGATAGTAGTGATACACATGTTCACAACATAGATGCTAAACAAACAAAATTGAATGATAATTCTACATACATGTGGCACTGTCGTCTTGGTCACATTGGAGTGAAGCGTATGAAGAAACTCCATTCTGATGGACTTCTTGAATCACTTGATTTTGAATCACTTGAAAGATGCGAAGCATGTCTAATGGGAAAAATGACTAAGACTCCATTCTCTGGAATAATGGAGCGAGCTACAGACTTATTGGAAATAATACAACCGATGTATGCGGTCCAATGAGTGTACCATCGCGTGGTGGATATCGTTATGTTCTCACTTTCATGGATGACTTAAGTAGATATGGGTATGTCTACTTTATGAAACATAAGTCCGAAACTTTCGAGAAGTTTAAGGAATTTCAAAGTGAAGTGGAAAATCATCATAACAAGAAGATTAAGTTTCTGCGTTCTGACCGCGGAGGTGAATATCTAAGTTATGAGTTTAGCATGCATTTAAAGAAATGTGGAATACTTTCGCAGTTGACACCGCCGGGAACACCACAGCGTAATGGTGTGTCCGAACGTCGTAATCGAACTCTCTTAGATATGGTTCGGTCTATGATGTCTCTTACAGATTTACCGCTATCGTTTTGGGGCTATGCATTAGAGACAGCCGCATTCACTTTAAATAGGGCACCATCTAAATCCGTTGAAACGACACCGTACGAATTGTGGTTTGGTAAGAAACCTAAGTTGTCGTTCCTTAAAGTTTGGGGTTGCGAAGCATATGTAAAGAAGTTACAACCTGATAAGCTTGAACCCAAAGCGGAGAAATGCGTCTTCATAGGATACCCTAAAGCAACAATTGGGTATACCTTCTATCATAGAGCCGAAGGCAAAGTTTTTGTTGCCAAGAATGGATCCTTTCTTGAGAAGGAGTTTCTCTCGAAGGAAGTGACTAGAAGGAAAGTAGAACTCGATGAGTTTATCGAACCTTCTCTCGGATTTGAGAGTAGCGCAGCACCGGAAGATGTTTTTGTTCCGCTTGCACCAATTGGAGAGGAACCTAATGATGGTGATCATGAAACTTCGAACGAAGTTACTGCTGAACCTCGCAGGTCAACGAGGGTTCGTACCACTCCTGATTGGTATGACTCTGCCTTGAACGTCATGTTGGTGGACAACGCTGATGACCCTGCGACGTATGAAGAAGCTATGGTGAGCCCAGATTCCGACAAATGGCTAGAAGCCATGAAATCTGAAATGGGATCCATGTACGAAAACCAAGTGTGGACTTTGGTGGACTTACCGGATGGTCGTAAGGCTGTCGAGAACAAATGGATTTTCAAGAGAAAAGCAGATGCTGATGGTAATGTTACCGTCTATAAAGCTCGACTTGTCGCGAAAGGGTTCCGACAAATTCAAGGAGTTGACTACGATGAGACTTTCTCACTAGTAGCAAAGCTAAATTCTGTGAGGATTTTGTTAGCAATTGCTGCATATTTCAATTATGAGATTTGGCAGATGGATGTCAAAACGGCGTTCCTTAATGGTGACATTGAGGAAGAGTTGTATATGGTACAACCCAAGGGTTTTGTCGATCCTAAAGATGCTGACAAGGTATGCAAACTTCAGCGCTCCATTTATGGACTGAAGCAAGCATCCCGGAGTTGGAATCAACGTTTTGATAAAGTAATCAAAAACTTTGGGTTTATACAAACTTATGGAGAAGCTTGTATTTACAAGAAAGTGTGTGGGAGCTCTGTAGCATTCCTAGTACTATATGTATATGACATATTGTTGATTGGGAATGATATAGAACTTCTTAATAGTGTCAAAGCCTATTTGAATAATAGTTTTTCAATGAAGGATCTTGGCGAAGCGGCATATATTCTAGGCATCAAGATTTATAGAGATAGATCAAGACGCCTAATAGCGCTTTCACAAAGTACATACTTGGACAAAGTTCTAAATAAGTTTAGAATGGAAGAGAGCAAGAAAGGGTTCGTGCCCTTGTTGTCAGGTAAGACCTTGAGTAAGACTCAAAGTCCAGCTATGGCAGAAGATAGAGAGAAAATGAATAATATTCCCTATGCCTCGGACATAGGTTCTATCATGTATGCCATGCTGTGTACAAGACCGGATATAGCACATGTTGTTAGTTTGACTAGCAGATATCAAAGTGATCCTGGAATGGAGCATTGGACAGCGGTCAAGAATATCCTAAAGTACCTAAATAGGACTAAGGATATGGTTCTTTCTTATGGAGGTGATGAACAGCTTGCTGTAAACGGTTACACTGATGCTAGTTGGAACACCGA
Organism: Avena eriantha; assembly: GCA_910589775.1. NCBI lineage: Eukaryota > Viridiplantae > Streptophyta > Magnoliopsida > Poales > Poaceae > Avena > Avena eriantha. The sequence continues at coordinate 359,890,693 of OU342746.1, forward strand.
TCTAGATGACTCGAAGTCACAGTCTGGATACGTATTTATTTTGAATGGTGTTGCAGTGAGCTGGAGGAGTGCCAAGCAAAGCGTTGTGGCGAAATCTTCAACTGAATCGGAATACATAGCTGCTTCGGAGGCTGCACAAGAAGCCATATGGATGAAGGAGTTCATTACTGAACTTGGCGTGGTTCCTAGTGCGTTGGACCCGATGGCCATCTACTGTGACAACACAAGTGCCAAAGCTAATGCACAGGAGCCAAGGTCACATAGCAAGCTGAAGCACATCAAGCTACGTTTCCATGCTATTCGCGAGTATGTCCAAGATGGTGACATAAAGATTTGCAAAGTACACACTGATCTGAATGTGGCAGATTCCTTGACTAAACCTCTCCCTAGGGCAAAGCATGACCAACACCAGAACGCCATGGGTGTTAGGTATATTACCATGTAATCTAGATTATTGACTCTAGTGCAAGTGGGAGACTGGTGGAGATATGCCCAAGAGGCAATAATAAAAGTGGTTATTATTATATCTTTGTGTTTATGATGAATGTTTGCATCCCATGCTATAATTGTATTATAAGGAAACGCTAATACATGTGTGTTTTGTAAACGTAAAAGAGTCCCTAGTAAGCCTCTTGTTGAACTAGCTTGTTGATTAATAGATGATCATGGTTTCCTGGTCATGGACATTGGATGTCATTAATAACAAGGTTATATCATTAGGAGAATGATGTGATGGACACACACCCGTAGTAAGTGTAGCATAAGATCAAGTCATTAAGTTCGTATTGCTACAAGCTTTCAAATGCATAGTAACCTAATCCTTCGATCATGAGGTTATGTTAATCACCATCACCGGATGGGTACTTTGATGGCATCAAACACCGCTTCGTAACTGGGTGGTCATAAAGGTGTCATTGGGTATTCTGAAAGTATGTGTTGAAGCGCATGAACCAAGATTGGGATTTTTCCATCCATATGACAGATAGATATGCTCTGGGCCCTCTCGGTGGAATGTCATCTAGTTAGCTTGCAAGCATGTGACTAGGTCACAAGGGATGACATATCATGGAACGAGTAAAGAGTACTTGTCAGTAACGAGGTAGATTTAGGTATGGAGATACTGACGATCAAACCTCGGATAAGTAGAGTATCGCGTGACAAAGGGAATTGGTTTTGTATGTTAATGGTTCTATCGATCACAAAGTCATCGTTGAGTATGTGGGAGCCGTTATGGATCTCTAGATCCCGCTGATGGTTATTGATCGGAGAGGTGTCTCCATCATGTCTACATATTCACGAACCGTAGGGTGACACACTTAAGGTTCGATGCTGTTTAGGTAGATATGGAATATGCGTTGGAGACCGAATGTTGTTCGGAGTCCCGAATTGGATCTGAGATATCACGAGGAGATCCGGAATTGTCCGGAGAATAAGATTCATATAATGGAGATCATTTTCTAAGTTAGGAAATGTTCCGGAGTATTTATATGGGGATTCTAGAAGGTTTCAGAATGTTCCGGAAGGTTCTAGAAGATTTTTTGGAGTTTGCTTGAAAACCAAGAAAGGATAAAAGGATAAAGGGAAATTTAAAAGGGAAACTTGGGGGGGAAGGACTCTCCCCCCAAGCTCCCTTGTGCGCCGGCCCTAGGGGGTGGGCCTAGGGGTGGGAACCCTAGGCCGCACCCCTCCCTCTATATATAGAGGGGTGGAGGCGCCACCCCCCCTAGCTCCTCCACTCTTGCCCCTAGCCGCCTCTCTCCTCCTCCTTCCTTCTGCTCAGGCTTAGGCGAAGGCCTGCAGAATCCTCTACTCCACCACCACCACGCCGTTGTGCTGTTGGGATTTCGTGGAGAGATCTACTACCTCCGCTGCTCGCTGGAACGGGGAGAGGAAGGTCTGCTTCGACTCCGCATGTGTGACCGACTGCGGAAGCGCTGCCGGAACCCGGCGCCGGAAGGATCGTCCACTCGATCTTGAGATCAGCAAGTGATCGACTACATCAACCACGAGATCCAATCTCGTAACGCTTTCGGATCTACAAGGGTTAGTACAGATCTATCTCGTTGCACATGTCTAATAGATTAGATCTTGGCTTTTATCTAGATTAGATCTGGGTTTTGTTCGTTCTTGCGGTAGAAAATTTTTGTTTTCCATGCTACGAACCCAACACTGGGACAACCCCTAGTTAGGTTTTAGACCACGTTAAAATATTTTGGAGTTGTTTCTTTCATAGAACCTCTGGAATTACCCTGTGTTCGAATCTACCAACTATAATTGAGTGTGATATGTTGTTCCATTGGGAATTAGTAGATTGCATAGTACCGTTCGTGGTCACGGCTGCGTGCGCAAGAGTGTGGTGTTGTGAATATCCTACAAGGTTCGAGATCTGTTGCACTGGCACCAGGGATCGAGCAGGAGAGATCATAGCTACGCACTAGTTATCTACCATCCACCATCATCATCGCCATCCGCTTACTGAGAAGATCGGGCCACCCCATATCATCTTGGTATCAATTTCTAGTGTTGCCTCGGTAAGCATCCACAAATCCATCCATAGATTAGAGAGTGTCTTTCATCCTATACAGAAAAAGCCTTACAAAAAGATTTGCCATAGACTAGATTGCATCATTTTTGAGTTTTAGTTGCTGATTGTATCTTCTCGTAGATCCGATCTGCAGGTTTTCCTCGTAGGAGTCTAGTTTCCGTTTGTGTCTAGGTTTAGGGTTTGATCTTGTTTTCCGTTGTTCCCACCGTTACAGTTCCGCAAGTCTTTATCGTTTTTTCCGAGTCCACATAGCGTACTTTTGTTTGCATACCATAGACACAGCCTATCTACAGCATCTGTGCCTAGGAACGTACCCACGAGACTAGTTGCTTTGCTCTGACAGGCTGCTCATTAGGTTTTTGAAGTGCAGAAATTTTCGACAGGCGAAACCGGACTATCCGGCCGAATCACACCGGACTATCCGGCTCAATCGGAGTCTCTGACGCATATCAACCGGACTATCCGGCCCAATTCTGCTATACGTTGCTGTACTCGTTTGCATTGAGTAATATAGTTGAAAAAAATCAAAAAAAAAAGAGAAAAGAAAAGAGAATCAGTATTAAAAAACATAGAGAAAGAGCTACAAGCCTGACAAAAAGAGATATCGAAGTGTGCAATATTGGAGGCCTTGTTGTGTATAGCACTAGTAGATTGAGCAATCTTGTGCCTATTCTATTTGAGCTATTACTAGCGTCTCTCTTGTGCATTGCAATATTCCTTTTCATAAGTTGCTTTGCCACGTTTATCTCCATTGTATGTGTTTCTTGGGTATTTGTACGATCAGCACTAGGACTTGTTTGCGGTGTAGATAGGATATCATACCTATAGCTCCACCTTAAATAACCTGTGTGCCCTGCGATCGTTCTCTATACCTTTGATATTCACTTCATCACATCAAGTGCATCAGTCTTTGATTTCGTTTGGTAGAGCATCTCTATTCACTTTGGAACGGTAAGATCTCCTTTCTTATTAGTTGTGAGTGAGTTGTCAGAGTTTCCACCATACAAATTCTGATTTTTGCACTAACCTACTAATCATGTCTACTAGTGATGATGTTGTGTTGCAAAAAAGAAGGATGAGGAGCTCGTCAATTGGCGTGAATATGAGGCTTTGAAATCCCACTTGACACGTGTGTTTACTAACACGACAGATGCCATTGACAAGAATCTCCAAGATATGAATATGAGATTGGATCAGCATGTTGGGACGGTTGATACTATCCAAACGCAAGTGGCTATGCTCAATGTCAATGTCACCGCTTTGCAGCAGTCCATTGAGGGTTTGACAGCCACCTTACATAGAAGGGAAGATCCTCAACACGATGATGCCTTTGATGATTTCGATGAGGGTAGCGTTGTTGATGTTGCTCCACATGTTGGCAGGGGACGTGCTATTCCCCCTGTCCATGCACCTGCTCATGGTCGTGGGTTTGCCCATCTTGGGCGTGGTCAACGTGTTCCTAACCAAGCTGCTGATGATGGTTTGGGCAAGCCAAAATTTTCAATTCCTAAGTTTGATGGTTCCATTGATCCTGAAGACTACCTCACATGGGAGTTGAAGATTGAGAAACTCTGGCGCTTATTTGACTATCCAGAAGATAAGAAGGTCAAGCTTGCAGCATCGGAATTTGATGGTTATGCTTTACGTTGGTGGGATGCTCTTGTGCAACATAGAAGGGAGGACAATGAACTTCCTGTGAGGGATTGGCGCGAGATGAAACAAATCATGAAAGCTCGTTTCGTACCAACCAACTACTTGCGATCAGTTTTTGATAAATTTACGCAACTGAAGCAAGGCACCATGACAGTTGATGAGTACTACATGGAGATGGAGATGCTTATGCAGCGTGCTAGAATTCGTGAGTCCATTGAGATGACCATGCAGTGATTCCTAAACAATTTAAAGTTACCGATCAAGAGCATTATTTGTCATCACAAGTATGAGACCATGAATGAGTTGTTGCATCATGCTAGAGAGGCCGAATCCCAGTTGGCAGAAGAGGCAAAGTCACGTTCTCATTTTCCGTCCTCCAGCAGATTTTCGGCCAGGTCTACACCTTCTACAACCGCGCCACCAGCTGCTGCTCCCTTTACACCATCGGCCAAGCCCGCAAGTACACCTTCGTTTGGTTCTAATGCTCGGAAACCCGCTGCTCCTGCTGCTAGCTCGGGTTCCAACATGTCTACTGCACGTACTCATGATGTGGTGTGCCATACTTGTGGAGGTAGAGGTCACTACAAGAAAGATTGTCCAAACAGCAAGGTTATGTTTGTTAATGAACAAGGTGAAGTAGAAAGTGGAGATGAAGCTTCTGATGATGATATTGATGACGACGAGGTTGGTGCTGATGCATATGCTGAGCCTGCACCTACTATTGTCGTATCTTCACGTGTACTTAGTGTGCAACCGGTTAAGGAATCCCAACGTTGCAACTAGTTCCAAACAAAAGCTCTCGTTGGACCAAACAAAGCTTGCAAGGTCATTATTGATGGAGGTAGTTGCAGAAATCTTGCAAGTAAGGAACTATGTGCCAAACTGAATTTGACATACTTACCTCATCCCAAGCCATACTACATACAATGGTGAGATGAAGGTAAATCATATGGTACGTGTGAATTTTCAAATAGGGCCATACAAAGATTCTATTGATTTTGATGTGGTTCCTATGATTGTTTATCACCTACTATTGGGTCGGCCTTGGCTCTATGATCGCCATGTGCAACACAATGGCCGAGCCAATACATATCACTTGGAATTCAAAGGAAAGAAGATTACTATGCAGCCAATGACACCACAAGAAATTGTGAATGATTTTCACCAGAAGATAGAGGTGAACTTGAAGGAAGATACTACCACTCGGCGAGACTGTGTCACAGCTGTTCCTGATGTAATTGAGCCTAAATTGAGTGATATAACGAAAAGTGAGAGAGTGCCTGGGTTATTGATATTATCCACCAAGGAGGATATGAGAGAGTTTCGTGAGGATCCTACAGCCATGCCACTTGTGCTCATGTATAAGGCGAGGTATTGGTTTCTAACGACATGACCCCTATTTCTCTTGGTGTCTCTTCTGTTTTGCAGGACTTTGGGGATGTGTTTCCAGAAGACGTACCCGCAGGTTTGCCTCCATTGCATGGTATAGAACATCAAGTGGACCTGATTCCTGGCGCCACACTTCTCAACCGTGCACCTTACAGGACTAATCCCGAAGAAACTAAGGAAATTCAGAAGCAAGTACAAGCGTTGCTGGATAAAGGGTACATCCGTGTCTCTCTTAGCCCTTGTGTTGTTCCTGTTATTTTAGTTCCTAATAAAGATGGTACTTGGTGCATGTGTGTTGATTGTAGAGCGATTAATAACATCACTATTCGATATCGTCATCCTATTCCACGCTTAGAGGATCTGCTAGATGAATTGAGTGCTGCTGTTGTTTTCTCTAAAATTGACTTGCGTAGTGGTTATCATCAAATTAGGATGAAAGAAGGGGATGAATGGAAAACTGCTTTCAAAACTAAATTCGGTTTGTATGAGTGGTTAGTCATGCCATTTGGTCTTACTAATGCACCTAGTACTTTCATGCATTTGATGAATCATGTTTTGAGAGAGTTTATTGGTCGTTTTGTGGTTGTTTACTTTGATGATATACTTATATACAGCCACACCGAATCTGAACATTGCACTCATATTAGACAAGTTTTGCAAGTGTTACGTGATAATAAACTGTATGCTAATCTTGAGAAATGTACATTTGCAAAAGATAAGGTCATATTCCTAGGATTTGTTGTTTCTAAGCATGGAGTAGAGGTAGATCAATCTAAAATTGAATCAATTCAGAATTGGCCTACTCCAATGAATGTTAGTCAAGTGTGTAGTTTCCACGGTCTCGCTGGTTTCTATAGGCGCTTTGTGAAAGATTTTAGACCATTGCTGCACCATTAAATGATTTGACAAAGAAAGGTGTTCCTTTTGTGTGGGGCGCGGCCCACGACATTGCATTTGATACATTAAAACGTTTGCTTACTTCTGCACCATTACTTGCATTACCTGATTTTTCAAAGCAATTTGAAGTTGAATGTGATGCTAGTGGTATAGGCATAGGTGGTGTTTTGATGCAAGAGGGTCGGCCTATAGCTTATTTTTCTGAGAAATTGACTGGTGCTCGTTTGAATTATTCTATCTATGATAAAGAATTGTATGCACTTGTTCGAGTACTTGAGGTTTGGCAACATTATTTGTGGCCAAAGGAATTCATCATACATTCTGATCATGAAGCATTGAAATACTTGAAAGCTCAATCAAATTTGCATAGAAGATTAGCTAAATGGGTTGAGTTCATTGAGTCTTTTCCTTACATCATTAACTATAAGAAGGGAAAATAGAACGTTGTTGCTGATGCTCCATCTAGGAAGAACATGTTATTAACCAATCTTGATGTTAAAATTCCTGGATTAGAAGCTATTTGTGCACTTTATGCAACTGACCATGATTTTGCTGAACCATATCGTTTGTGTGCTCTTAGAAACGCATGGGATAAGTATCATATACATGATGGATATGTGTTTCGAGCTAACAAACTATGTATTCCAGAATCATCGTTGCGTTTGTTCTTAGTGCAGGAGTCACATGTTGGTGGTTTGATGGGTCACTTTGGGCGTGAGAAGATATTGCTCATGCTTGCTGATCACTTTTATTGGCTCAAGATGAGGCGTGATGTGTACAGATTTGTGAGCCGATGTATTACATGCCACAAGTCGAAATCTAAGCTGAAGCCTCACAGTTTGTATACACCTCTCTCTGCACCGACTACTCCATGGGAAGATATTAGTATGGATTTTGTGCTAGGTCTACCAAAAACTCAGAGAGGGCATGATTCTATATTTGTGGTAGTGGATAGGTTCTCTAAGATGGCTCATTTTATTGCCTCCCACAAAAGCGACGATGCGTCGCATGTTGCTAACCTGTTTTCAGGGACATCGTGAGATTACATGGAGTACCAAAGACAATTGTTTCTGACCGGGATGTGAAGTTCATGAGCTACTTTTGGAAGACCTTATGGGGAAAGCTAGGAACAAAGTTGATGTTCAGTACTACATGTCACCCCCAAACAGATGGCCAAACGGAGGTGGTGAATCGAACATTGTCACAGCTGCTAAGGACCATGATTAAAAAGAATCTGCGGGAGTGGGAAGAGTGTTTGCCACATGTTGAATTTGCTTACAACAGGGATGTGCATTCAACTACTCAGCTTTGTCCTTTTGAGGTGGTGTATGGTTTCAAACCATTGACGCCACTTGATATGTTTCCTCTGCCATTACATGAGAGAGTTGATATGGAGGCATCAAAACGTGCTGATTATGTGAAGAAAATACATGAGAAGACTCAAGAGGCTATTGAGAAGAAAGGCAAGAACATTGCTGCTGCAAGGAATCAAGCAAGGAAAGAAGTGTTGTTCGAGCCTGGAGATATGGTTTGGGTGCATCTACGCAAGGATAGGTTTCCATTACTTCGAAAGTCCAAATTGAAGCCACGTGGTCCTGGTCCTTACAAGGTGTTAGCCAAGATTAATGATAACGCCTACTCGGTGGATATACCTATTGAGGAGTTTGGTGGAGTTAGCAACAGCTTCAACGTTGCTGATTTGTCACCATATGCTGGAGAAGACCTTGGAGCGTCGAGGTCGACGCCTTTTGAAGGGGCGAGATGATGAGGACATCCCTACAATTACACCTACCCCAATGACTACTGAAGATGCTACAACTGTCGCAGGACAGGATCAGTCCAATGAGATTAGAATTGGACCTATTACAAGAGCTCGTGCTAAGCTACTAGATCAACAGGTGAATTTACTCCTAAATGAATCTGGTACTTTGATTGGTGAGAACTTTATACTGCCTAAGTCTATGCATTTATGTATGATCAGGTTCGTTGGAGAAACAAGCATGGGGCGAGGAGGAGAAGGGCTACAAGAGAAGCCCAACATGATGATCGCCCAAGGATGCGCGAGGGAGGAGCGGGAGGAAGGCGCAAGAGAAGATCATCAAGACGGAGGCAAAAAGATCTACCACGACGGGAGTGTCCGGCCAGATCCACCCGGACTGTCCGGCCTGGTCGAGAGGCAAACTGGCGTGGACATTCTGTCTGCCAGTTTGGATACTACCCGGACATCACCCGGAAACTTCAAAGTTTCCGGCCAGACCGGACTATCCGACGCACTCCACCCGGAGTGTCCGGCCTGACCGGAGTGTCCGCCCGATTTCGACCGGAGTGTCCGCCCGCCGACTGAATCTGGTCCGAGTCGGTTTGTATCAGTTTGAGTCGTTTGCGTTTAGTTTCGGATTCTGGCTGTCCCAGCTGCCCTTATAAGCCCTGGGACGACCCCTAGTTAGGTTTTAGACCACGTTAAAATATTTTGGAGTTGTTTCTTTCATAGAACCTCTGGAATTACCCTGTGTTCGAATCTACCAACTATAATTGAGTGTGATCTGTTGTTCCATTTGGAATTAGTAGATTGCATACTACCGTTCATGGTCACGGCTGCGTGCGCAAGAGTGTGGTGTTGTGAATATCCTACAAGGTTCGAGATCTGTTGCACTTGCACCAGGGATCGAGCGGGAGAGATCATAGCTACGCACTAGTTATCTACCATCCACCATCATCATCGCCATCCGCTTACTGAGAAGATCGGGTCACCCCATATCACAACAGCTGGTGCACCAAGCAAAAATTTAGTCTTCCACAAAACGAGTTTCTAACTCGAACTCGATTCACAAAATGCGACGCGACGCGCGTGCGGGCGAGGCAGGCGGCGGAGGAGGAGGAGTGCGCGTGGACTCCTTCTCTTCTCACTCACTTAGTAGGAGTGAAACAGTTCACCTTATAAGTTGGTCCAACTATCTCCCAACTAGTAATGTGGGACTAAACTTTGTCTCCCACACAGCTCCCAAGCTGCCATAGTTGATGGGCCTTGAGATTTCAGGATTTATTAGACTAAATGGGTTGCCTACATGGGCCGCAACCCATATAAATCTAACAATCCCCCACCAGATCTCAGAGCATCGCCGCCTGGCGCTCCCACCGCCGCCTCCCTCTCCTCCCCACAGCATCGCCACCAACCATCCCCATCACCCTCAACTGTGCGGCCTGACCCTGTTTCCCCCACCAGCTGCGGGCCGCCTGACCCCATTTCCGCCCTCATCTCCGGCCGCGCCCTCGCCTCGCCTCCTCTGGCCGTGCCGCGCCCGGCCACCGCCGACCCCGTCGCCCCGCCTCCAGTTCCCCCGGCCGCAGCCGAGCCACCGCTCGAGCTCCTCGCCCTGCCTCTCTCCTCTGCGGGCGTCGCCGCCACGACCGCCTCTGCCGTTTTGCCATCGTCTAGCATCCCTCGTCTGGTGCCTTCCTCTGCAGCTCCACCGCCGCAGGCCCCCTCTGTTGGCCGCCACGACCGCCTCCCTCGACCAGCACGTGGACCCGCCTCCACCATCATCTGCGTCGCCTTCAACCCACCGGCGCTCGTCCCCTTCCCCCTGCGCAGCGCCTCATCCTGAGCCAGTCGTTGGTGTTGCCGGCCACAGCAGCTGCCGCTGGTCCTAGCACGGCCGCGCTCCGCCGTGCTTCTCTGCGACCTTCGCGCCGCCAACCCCATCTCCGGCCGTCGCCGTCGACCGCCGTCTTGCGCTGATGCTTCCCGTGCCGGCCTCCTGCAGTGCAGCAGGGCGTGGTGCCGCCGGCCACGACTCCTCCTTGCCTCTGCTGCCTGTTCCCTTGTGTGCAAAGTAGCACAGTGGATGTTTTTTTTTATGTTGCCGTTTTGTGAGGCCCGTGATCTGCCACGTGCGGCCATAGATTCTTGTCCACGAGATACACCGAGTTCTCCGTCACGGATACGATGGCAGAGTGTCGCTTCCAAGATCTGTCGATGAAAGATCTTCGACGCCATCGTGCGAAGCCAAAACCCAAGGGGCCATCTGCTACTCGGTGTCGTCTATTCAAGTTCACCATCAGCAATGAAGTCGGTACCCAAAGCATCGTCAACATCGACCTCTACGCCAAAACCCGAATGCGATGGCGACGCATTCCAAGATCTTCATCGTGGACACCAAGTTCTCCTTCCTGGCTTCGAAGCCCCGACCCCGAAGACCGAACCCCGTGGATCGACATGATCTTCTTCATGGACGCCAAGACCTCGACCAGAAGATGCCCGGAACACCAAGATCTGCTTCCGAACGCTTTGACCGAGGCCGAACCAAGATCTCCCCGGATGCGACAAGTTCTTCTTCCCGGCTGCGATGCCCGAGAACACGGAACGCCAAGTCCTTCGTCCCGGAACGCCAAGCTCTCCTTTCGTTGTCCGAGACCGTTTCCGTCGGACCGCTCCCCGTCGAACCCTGTCGGACCCCGGACCCCCGGAACCCAAGATATTCCGGACCCAGATGTGTGAACCTTTTTCTGAGGCCTATTTTATAAATTGACATATACATGAGTTGTTGCATATTAATTGTTCATCTCGCATGCATATCATGTGGGTTGGGGGCATTATGCCGATTCACCTCATAATTAAATATGGAGTGTTTATGCGGGATATCTTTGTCTTATTCCGGACTCCATTTAAATTGGCGTAGCGAACCGATGCCATGTTTCGCCCTGTTAATACAACATTTAAATTGCGGGGGTTCTAAATAACTTGAACCGTTTAATTAATTGTTGGGACCCCGGTTCCGCTTAATATTGACTAATCGCACCGCATCTGTGCCATGTCATGCATCATATCATAAGCATGCCAGATCTTCTGCCGTAGTATTAAATATTGCATCCGGTGTTTCTTCTAGTGTCTGCTTCTTCACGGATTAGGCCGATGAGTGGATGCGAGTGTCGACAAGTTCTCCGGATAAGATCCGTCGGCAGTGTTTTCCCAGGCGAGCATCTCTCCCCCTTCTACCTATTTTGCATTTATAGTCTTTATTTCCTCATGTTGATCTATTGCTATCCGTGTCGCGATGCTGTAGTTTCTTTGCACTAGTTATATCCCGTGCAGCCTCTATATTGCCTTGGACACCTCCTATTACCTGTGTTTGGTAGATAGTTGGCCTTGCGAGTCGTAGTTGCTTACTCAGGTGCGATCTTGTGTTGTCGAGTACCACAGTTGTTGGAATGTTGGCAGATGTTTATTGGTGGAGATGCTTAATGGTGGAGCTGATCATGACTTTAAATACAACTATTAAAATGCTAGATATAACTAATGCAGAGGCATCGGTGGGCAATAGATGTTATTTGGTTCTTCCACGCTCACTTGTGTCCCGTAGGACCCCGAGTACTTGATACCTGTTCCTTGATTTTTCGCACTATCCACATCCGGGAGGCCGTGGACCCCCCTGAGCCAGAGCTTGATTCATTTCTATTTCTTGGGGCCACAAGTAGTTTGGGGATTTATTACTATCATGTACTTATGCCATGCTTACTGCTTTATTTAAGATTGTGCGTGGAGCACCTGTACTGTTTTGGATCACGGCACGATTTCGCGGTATCGACAAGCCCAGTCACACTTTCGGGTTTCCAGTCGTTTACAGCTGTTCTCGCAAACCCTGGGTCCGTTCTGGAGCCGGCCAACTTCGTTGCGGGTAGCTTAGTGGGGTGGCCCCCTGAAATATTTCTGAATCCTGTGATCGCTTTGTCGTGAATGCCTCGTTGGGTTTTGAGTTGGTTTTTCCGAGGTTGATCGAGTGTGTGTTGCTATTTGTGCACCCTTGTAGGGTAAAACTTTCTAAAAGCCGTGTCCGCGGTTATGGACGACTTGGAGCACAGTATCTTGATCATAGACAAGCATAACTAAAGTAGTGCTATAAACTTGACCTTATATATGAATAGTAATCAGCTCAAGTATAACGGAATGGATATTAAAAATGCCAACAGCTGGTGGATCTGGGTTGTTCTGTGTCATTCTATATCTGCCTAGTAAGTATTGCAACTCCAATGGAATGTGATAAAAGTGCCAACAATTGCTGGGTTTTGGGATTCCTCAGGACAATTATATCTGACTAGTAAATGTCCCAACTATAATGGAATGGTGATTAAAACTGCCCACTACTTATGCTATCAGGACGGCCCACGCTATATATATCGGACTAGTAAGTGCTTCAATTATAATGGAATGAATAAAACTGCCAACTGTGTGAGTTCCTTGGTCCGACTTCCTCGTTTGGTCTCGAGGGGGAAATACCAGGATGGGTTTGTTTGGTGTTAGCTTCAGGTTGGATCCGAATAGGTCTTTCTTACCCCTCTCTAATAGCCGCTAGTGATACCGAGTCTCTATAGGTTGTTTAGTGTCGTTGCGCTGCCGCTTCAGCCCACCATACCTATGTAGGCGAGAGCCGCCGAATTCTAGCCTCGCCGTGTACTGGCCTCAGTACTGACGCTCCTCTTTTTCCTTTGCCCTTTGTCGGCACCCCTTTTGTTTAGCAGGTTTGAGATCGCCGTCGTTAGCAGGGTTGCCCTTCCGGCTTGGCCTAGGCAGGGTTATGGACACCATTGGTTATTCTTCAGGGCTCTTAGACCCATTTGCATCTTGTCCGTAGTCGGATGCTCTATCGTTTCGAGGTGATTTGGATCTTTGTATATTATAACTGTATTCTTGACTCATGGAGTCGCTGTTGTATATATATCTGTTCTGTGGGTCCCATCGAGGACTGTTGTATAATGGTATTACTTCGTTTTCCACCCGCACGAGAGTGCCTGGTGGGCGTCCTTGAATCGTTTCTATGCGGGTTTGGTGGAAAGGGCTAAAACTTGCATAGGGCCGATTCGAGGGTGTTACACCCACATATGTCAAAGTTCTTTCAAACTTCTCATGCTATTGCTTGGGAGCTTGTTTGAGGCCATACAAAGATTTCTTAAATTTACACACCTTTCTTTCTTTACCTTCTACTACAAAACCATCAGGTTGTTCCATGTAAATTTCCTCGTCCAACTCTCCATTTAGGAAAGTTGTCTTAACGTCCATCTGATGAACGAGAAGACCGTGAGAGGCAGCCAATGATAGTAGTACTCAAAGTGTGGTCAATCTAGCCACAGGTGAGTAAGTATTAAGGAAATATTCGCCTTCCTTTTGGGTATAGCCTTTAGCCACAAGCCGAGTTTTGTACTTTTCAATAGTACCATCAGCCCTAAGCTTCTTTTTAAATACCCATTTACATCCTAGAGGTTTACACCATACGGATGTTCAGTTATCTCCCACATTCCATTAGCCAAGCATCTCGCTTTGAACCGCTTCCTTCCAGTAGTCTACATCCGGAGATGCAAAAGCTTCTGAAATGGTAGTGAGAGTGTCATCCACTAGGTACACAATGAAATCATTACCAAAAGACCTTGCGGTCATTTGTCTCTTACTCCTTGTGGGAGCTTCATTGTCATCCTCATCTGAATCTGAACTCACATCATCTGATTGTTCATCAGTCTCTATGGGAGTTTCAGGTTCAGAAACTAGATCATATTCCTTATTAGATATGCTAGGCATATCTCTCATAGGAAATATATCCTCAAAGAATGTAGCATCTCTTGATTCAAAAATGGTACCGACACTCATGTCGTCCATTTCAGATTTCACCAGAAGAAATCTGTTAGCAATGATGTGAGAAGCATAGCCAAGAAAGACACAATCCACATTTTTCGGTCCAAGCTTACGCTTCTTGTTGATTGGCACGTTGACCTTTTCCAAACAACCCCAAGTTCGTAAGTAAGAGAGTGTCAACCTTTTCTTTTCCCATTCTTCAAATGGATTTATCTCTTTATTCTTAGTTGGAACACGGTTTAGGACATGACACGTAGTCAATATAGCCTCCCCCCACCATTCCTTGGATAAACTGGAGAGTGTCTAACATGGTGTTAACCAAATCTGTTAGAGTCCGGTTTTTCCTCTCAGCGGTCCCATTGGATTGAGGGGAATTGGGAGGCGTCCTCTCATGTATAATACCATGTTCCGAACAGAATAAATTGAACTCATTAGAAAAGTACTCTCCACCACGATTAGACCGAATTTTTTGATCTTTCTCTCAAGTTGATTTTCAATTTCTGCCTTATAGATTTTAAAGAAATCTAAGGCCTCATCTTTCGCTTTCAAGAGATAGACATAATAGTACCTAGTAGAATCATCAATCAAAGTCATGAAGTATTTCTTTCCACTAATTGTCAACACACCATTCATCTCACATAGATCTGAATGTATGAGCTCTAGAGGTGCCAAGTTTCTCTCCTCTGCAGGCTTGTGAGGCTTGCGAGTCTGCTTTGCTTGCACACAAGCATGGCACTTAGAGCCTTTGACAATAGTAAATTTCAGAATTAAACTCATACCAGCAAGCCGTGACATACAACCGAAATTAAAATGACAAAGTCGTGAATGCCAAACATTAGTTTCATTACTAGTAGTGCAAACATGGTTCACTACATCATCACAGAAGTCTATTAATGAAAAACGGAACATGCCTCCGAATTCATAGCCTTTTCCAACAAAGGTTCCATACTTAGACAGTACAACTTTATTGGACTCAAATACCAACTTAAACCCATCTTTCGTAATACGAGAACCACTAACGAGATTCTTCTTGATAGAAGGGACATACTGCACGTTCTTCAATTGCACGATCTTGCCTGAAGTAAACTTCGGATCTACTGTGCCAGCACCAAGAACAGTAGCATGTAACCGATTCCCCATCATGACTGAGGAATCTCGAGCCTGATAAGAGGTGAACATGGAAATGTCAGCACACACATGAACATTGGCAGCCGTATCAACCCACCATTCTGTGGGTTGAAATACTGAAAGAACAGTAGTTAATAAATTACCGTACCCAGAACCTGAAGTTCCTGCATCCGTATTGCCAATGACCATGTTGACAGATTTAGAATTTTGTCCAGCCTGACCCTTCTTCCATTTCTTCTATGGACAACGATGATCCTAATGGCCAATCTCGCCACACACCGAGCAAGGTTCTTTCTTTTCCTTGTTATGCCCCTTCTTCTTAAAGTTGGTAGTCTGGTAGACTTTATTATTTCCCTTGGACTTGTGGGCATTTTTCTGCACCATATTGGTAGCAGAATGTCCCTCGGTTCCAGTAGTGTGTTTGTGTTTTGCCCTCGCCTTCTCTTCAACATCCAGAGAACAAATAAGGTACTCAACAAAGAGCTCATGCCTCTGATGTTTCAGAGAAGTGGCAAAGTTCCTCCATGAAGGGGGAAGCTTAGCGACAATGTATCCCGCGACCAACTTGTCCGGAAGCACACACTTGAGGAGTTTGAGTTCCTTTGCCATGATCTGTAGCTCATGAGCCTGTTCTACTACAGATCGGTTTTCAACCATCTTGTAGTCATTGAACTGCTCCATAGCATATAGTTCACTAATGTCTACGCACTTCTATTCTTGTAGACAGTTGTTGGGCCTCCAAGTGCAGAGGTTTGTAGAACAGTAGCAAGTTTTCCCTTAAGTGGATCACCCAAGGTTTATCGAACTCAAGGAGGAAGTGGTCAAAGGTATCTCCTCTCAAGCAACCCTGCAATCAAGATACAAGAAGTCTCTTGTGTCCCCAACACACCCAATACACTTGTCAGGTGTATAGGTGCACTAGTTCGGCGAAGAGATAGTAAAATACAAGTGGTATGGATAATTATAAGTGGTAACGGTGGTAGAAAATAGATTGATGGCAAGGAAAAGACTAAAGGCAAACTGAAATAAAGAAGGAAGCAAGCAAACATGTAACAGATCTAGTAGCAAACGGTGTATCAATGCATAGAAACAAGGCCTAGGGATCATACTTTCACTAGTGAACACTCTCATATAAATATCTTCTCTTTATGATACTACTCTTAACTACTCTCTGGTTGAACACTCTAAGGCTATAACAGCACACCTCAAAGTAAGCCTTTTCCATCTAGATAACCCCACACTGTCACCTTGAGTACTAGATGAGTCCAACAAACACCACAATTTCATAAAGACATCCAACTCCAAATATAACTCATAACTAGTATTTGTAATCTCTAGCCTAAGTGCCACCATGGTGAGCACGCTGTCACTTTCACACACATGGGGAGAGCAGAGATTCATTAAGCACTTGAGTAGCAAGGTAGATCTATAGGTTACAATCTCATGATCTCAATAAGATCATGCATAGAGAGAGAGATGAACACATAGCTACCGGTAGAACCCTTAGCCTCGAGAGAGAACTACTCCCTCCTCATCATGGGAATCAGCAATGGTGATGGAGATGGCGGTGGAGATCGATGGAGATGGCTCCGGGGGCACTTCCCCGTCCCGGAAGGGTGCTGGAATAGATACTTTCTGTCCCCCAAATCTCTCCTTCGGTGGCGGCGGCGCTGCGGAACTTTTCGTGGCTGGAGGCTTGATGATCTAGGGTTTATGCCTCGGGAGGCTTCTTATAGGCCAGAGGGCAAGGTCGGTGGGCGGCCAGGGGGCCCACACCATGCCCTGGCGCGGCCTGGGTGGACCCACGCCTAGGGGTGGTGTGGCCACCCTATGGCCCCTCTCCGACTCTCCTTCTGGCTCCGTGAGTCTTCCGGGAAAATAGTAACTTTGGCTTTTGTCCCGTCAAATTCCGAGAATATTCATTTTCTGACTTCCTGGAACCAAAAACAGCAAAAAAACAGGCAGCTGGCACTGTGGCATCTTGTTAATAGGTTAGTCCAAGAAATCATATGAAAAGTACTCCAAAGTATGGACAAAACAAAAGAAAGTAGATAAAACCAAGCATGGAACATCAAAAATTATAGATACATTTGCAATGTATCATTCACCACCGGCATCGGCAGCACCGAACTTAGCGTCCAGCGCATCCCACAGTTCCTTGGCATCACGGATATGCAAATATGCATCAACCAACTTATCTCCAAGCACACTGAGTACAGAGCCCACAAAAAGTACAGTGGCCTCCCTGAATGCTCTCTCTTCCTCGAGAGTAAGCGGACCTCTGGGAGTACCATCTGCAACTTTTTCTATGTCCATTGCAGTGAGCCACAAGAGGGTTTCCCTTGCCATCTCTTAAAATTAGCACCCGTAAAAGGGCACGGTTTCAGCGAAGCAGCAAAGGCGGATGACGAAAATTGCCTAAATAAATAAGGTTTTTGGATTGTTGGATTATTAGGCAATTTCCTCATGAGATTAACTACCGAAATCAACATTATGTAAGCACTAGCAAATCTAAACACATGCAGCCAAACAACCACATCTATTAGATCTGAAAAGCTAGCAAGTAGCAGTGCATACAAAGATAAGAATAACACGTACAGGTTGATCGGGAAGGTCGCCACCGCAGCAACACCTTGGTCATTGTTGTTGCCGCCCATGGTGTTGATAAGGTCATCGGTTGATGAATAAGAACACGAACGGAGGCGAGCAGTCGTGCCTAGACGCTCCCTAAAAATCTTATCGCCCGTCTCTCGGTGCAAGATCTCAACGGACGGGGTTTCGGAGGCCTGCTCTCCCGGACAACAATGCACGGAGCCGCCGGGATGGGGAAGCCTAGAGAGCAGCACAGCAAGAGGAACACACAGCGAGAGAGATTGAGAAAAGAACTGGGTGCGTCTAGATCTGTCTGTCTCTCGCTCTATAGCATGGAAAGTGAGCCGACTGAGTCGCCACGCGTTGGAAGACAAGGACACGCGTCAAATATGCACACCAATGTTGACATGTACCCAACAGCTGGTGCACCAAGCAAAAATTTAGTCTTCCACAAAACGAGTTTCTAACTCAAACTCGATTCACGCGACGCGCATGCGGGCGAGGTGGGCGGCGGAGGAGAAGGAGTGCGTGTGTACTCCTTCTCTTCTCACTCACTTAGTGAGAGTGAAACAGCTCATCTTATAGGTTGGTCCAACTCTCTCCCAACTAGCAATGTGGGACTAGTTTTCCACAAAGCTCTCAAGTTGCCATAGTTGATAGGTATTGAGATTTCAGGATTTATTAGACTAAATGAGCTGCCTATATGGGCCGCAGCCCATGAAAATCTAACAGAAAGATAAACAAGACAACAGATCTATCATGAAATGGAGAGAGAGATCGGCAATCTGAGTAATTTTTTAATTTTTTTATCTTGAGTATTCGGTTTGGTAACCCAAATGTCTTTCCAGCAAAACTTTCAGTGCTAGGGAAATCAAGTAAGTGGTGTAATAAACTCGTACTTCAGCAATCCCCTCCTTTTTACTAAAAAAGCCGACCCGCACATCTAAACTCTCTCGATTGTAATATACGTGAACAAATTGTGTTGCCCTTACTTTTATGAAACAAACAAGGAAATTAAATTAAAGTCTGGGAAATGCCTCAAACTCGGAAAATTTAACGATAGAGAATAAATATGGAATATCAGAAATAATGTGGGCACTGTACAGAAATCCGGGATTCATATTCTTTAGAAAATATAAAACAAGGGGAAAAAGGGAAGTATTATGAAAAAACACAAAATGAAAATCAAGGGAAATATTATTCTTGGTAATTTTTTAGTCCTCTTTCCAACAAAATTCCGAACATTTATAGTTCCGTAATTTGTATTGACACGACAACTACATTTGCAAACCAGCACACCATTTTGACTTTTGATTGATTTTTTTCCAAAACATACTTGTTTTGCAATAATAAAGGGTACGGAACAAAGTTAACTTTTAGTGCTCCCTTGGATTGTAGGATATTTATAGTAATTTGGAGGATTGTAATCCCAATAAACACACATTGGATCATAGGATTGGAGCCACCAAATTTATAAAATCTGTTAATTCATACCTCCTTTATTTCATGGGAATCTCAACATGAGCTCAATTCATTATATTTTTTTCTTTTAGAAGTAAATGCTCTTATAATCTGGGCGTGTTTGCTTGCCCACAGAGCATCCAGTGCTAAGAATTATTGGTAGCCTGGCCCATCTCGGATTCGTGGCCTGCACGCTCCTTAAAGCACACTTTTGCTTGCACGTGGGGGAACACCGAAATTGGCCGCTTCCACATGGACAGGCCCCACACATGCAAAGAGGGGGAATCAGCTCTCTGCGCGTGCAAGCTCGGTGCTAGCGCGAGATCCCGCTTTCCCCAAAAAGTGCCAAGGGGGAAATTTTCGCCACCTTCGGTCGATTCAGAACCTATTTATCACCGCTCGGCTCAGTGACAAATGCCACGCCAACATTTCTCCCGTGTTTGGAGCTCTTCATCCCGCCAAGATCTTAACCGACGAGCAGGTAAGTGGTGACATCGATGTCGGTGGTTTTAGTACGACAACAGCAAGGGGTTTACTCTAAGATCTTCACCGGCCACGTGCTCCGATCCTTCGATACAGGTGAGTTTTTCCAAATCCTAGTGTCGGTAGCTTCGATCTTGTAGCACCTGGTTGATCTGATTGTAGATTGCGGCAGTATGCCTCGCTAATTTCATGATGTAGTGATAGATCGTTGTATTTGTTCCTTTATTGCATGTTTAGGTTGCTTCCTAGTGTACGTTGCAATTGTGTTCATGTGTAGGTTGTTTTATTTAGGTATTGATTTTTGCAACGGTAATGATGTCAATAATGGTTGCAAATGGAGTAGCTATGAATATAGATCATGAGTTGTAGGTTCTTGTGGTCACGTGTAGTGAAATGTTGAGAATTTTATTAGTTCTAACGCTGAAATGACACAAGATGAGCTCAGTCAGTCCCTCCTCGATTCTCAAGAGACGTTTGTTCATGAGAGCCAGCCCCAGTCCCTATGCTGCTCACCTATCCGCAACGCGCAGAGATTATGTTTGCACCTTACATGACTTCGTACACAGTGGAACAGATTGCAGAGCAAGCTGCCGTACTATTGACCAAGAAGAATGTCATCAAGGCTAGCAAAGCCCATAGCAGAGGCCATGATAAGGGGATGAAGTCCACCATAAAGTGGGAACCATTCATATTCCGTTCATGATGAACAAAATTTGTAAGATCATCAAGAGCCGCATGAGGATAGAGAAGGGGTTTAAGGAGGTGCATCTGAACACTATTGCCAGGAAGGTGTTTGAGTTTGGTGGCATTGAGGTATCTTCACAGCAAGTGTACAGCCACCTGCATAAGTGGAGGACCAGGTGGATTCATGTGTCCAAGCTAAGAGACCTTAGTGGAGCTGGCTAGTATGAGGAGAGTTGCATCATCATCTTGGAGGACGAGCACTACAGGGACCATATCTCGGTACTAACTAGTTTTGAGTTCGTCTAGTAACCTCCATTTTGTTCCAACTATCACTAACCTCCCTACAACTTCCTTTCTCGGGATCATCCCAAGGATGTTGAGCACCTAAACAAGTCAATCGCCAACTATGTGCATATGCAGACCATTTTATCCTTTGGCCTTTCCACTGACAAGTTTGCCATGGGTTCGGGTGACCCTCTTAGCACATATATCACTGACTATGTGCAGACCCAGGAATTTGAGATAGTGGTCCTTGATGACGAGGGTGGGAATGAGTATCCAGCAAGTGCTAGTGGCAGTGGTGTCGTGACATTGGTGCAAACGCTGCTGGCGACAGTACTATTGCCTTTGTTGGTGCTGGCTATGATCCTTCTAAGTAGATGAAGGGGTCGTTGTTGGGAGAGTCACCATCACCTACATGACTAAGGCTGCAAAAGCGGTGGCGGTCGCCATCACCACTACTTTCCCTCCAGATATGCACCCAGCTCTCTATGACACCGTACCTCTTCGACAATAGGGCCCGGGGAAATGGCTTTGTTTAGATGGTGGAGGACCACAGGCGGCTCTGGCTCAAGACCTTCCTGACTAAGTACTACTACGTGTAGTGTTGACTCCTTGGTCATGGAGCTGGTGGTGGTGCATGCATGATGAAGATGAACTTATTGGTTGTATATTTTCAATTAGCTAGGACTTGATGAATACTTAATCCAAGGCATGTTTATTGTGAGGTGGTATATACTACTAACCCCTCACATGATGGAGAACCCCCTTTTTGATGTGGTGGTAGGATGAAACCATAGAAGTTAGTGGGATCGGTAGGATCACACTAGCTTGGTAGATTGAACTGCTGATGCTTTTGTTAATATGATCATGCATGCTTAAGTTATCTATGTTGATTAGCTTGTGTTCTGAATTTGATTTGCCTACTTCACTTGTGATACTTATGTTGCACATGTTCTATCTCGCTAGAAATACAACTGGTATGTGGTGTACTACGGCAAGGAGCCAGAATTCTACAAGACATGGGAGGATTGCGGCGAACAAGTGTCAGGTTACAAATACAACCTCCATAAAGGGTTTAAGTGAGGCACAAAAATCCTTTTCGTAGTTCTTAACACAAGGTACTCCACAGCTTGTAGCTCAACTGGTTGATCCACCAGATGTTGCTTTTCAACATGTTGCAGCTCCACAGCTTGCAACTTGATAGGTTGCAGCTCGAAAGCTTGCAACTCAACAGGTTGCAGCTCTGCGCGGCGAAATTATGATCAAAGACTTCATTATCGTTGGCATGGTCTTGTGGATTGTATACAATATATTGTTCTAGATCATATGATCGCATGTAAGATCTTCAACCCTGAACTAGTTGCTGGTAACCTCACCACCACGTATGGTGTTAGATAGCCATATCAGGATGAAGCCAAACGTGGTGCTTTGCATCAGCCGGGCCCATTCTAGGCAACCAAACAAAGTGGCATAAGTTTCCCTGATGTAGCAAGCACTCCGTGTGAGACCAAATAGAACGCCCATATACAAGCCCACACTCAATCACCCTGGATACAGCTTCCGTCGGGTCAAGTTCCTAAAATGAGAAATATTAACCCGAGTAACCATACACGCATGGACGGATCCAGGATTTGACCATAGGGAGGCCGAGATGATAGTGACAATAAAATAGGTATACACGAAAACTAATATATGTAGTTTTGTTATCCGAATGCATGTTCTATAATTAAAGGCTTCATTTTGTTAGCTTTACGACTAGAAACCCATCAAACAAGTCTATAATCTCATGAATGGTAAAATTTACAGAAATTTTCTTTATAAATACAAATAACTATATAAGATTGCATAAGAATACTAAATAAATCAAGTGGCGGATCTAGTATATGAGCATGTGGCGCAAAGAAGAAAATCACCATAAAAGAGATAAACATGAAAATATATCAAGTCTCCTAGTGTATACTAACATTATATGTTTTGCAATAAAAAGCAAGTTACATTCTACTAGTTTGAGCGCGGGTGTATGCCCAGACCTATCAAATAACTCAATAATTAGTTCATCACTACATAATTCG
The DNA here is from genome assembly GCA_910589775.1 of Avena eriantha. NCBI lineage: Eukaryota > Viridiplantae > Streptophyta > Magnoliopsida > Poales > Poaceae > Avena > Avena eriantha. The sequence goes on from OU342746.1 coordinate 359,913,500, forward strand.
TAAAACATGCTAGTGTATATAATCCGCAATTGATTTGACAAATAATTTCTATTAGATGGGGTAATCAAACTAGCAATTCTAGTAGCCAACATGTAATACATTTGGGATCATACCTTAGGGCGATCAATGCACGGCAAAGGCGTGGGAGGGAAAAATAAACCGACTAGATCGTCGAGGGAAACCGAGTATAGCACAAATTCATATGCTCCCAGACATTGGTTTAGGCTGAACAGAGTATTACGATTAGCACTATAGCATCAAAACTATTGCTAGTCCCCATTGCATATCCTTGGGGGGCCGAGCCATAGGGGGGCCTGGCCACCCCTTGCCCCCTCCCTGGATCCGCCTCTGCATACACGCCCTCTATCTCTATCTACTCTCTCAGATCAATCCTCTACCGTTCTTGTGACCATCCAAAGACTTGTATGTACTATAAAATCCCAGTATGATGTAATCATGAAGTTTACCATATATGTGTGTGTGGTGCTTCAGTTCGTGCGTTCTCCATATTCCTGCGAATCAAGGAGGCACTAAGCTGGCAAGAAATGTGAGCACCCTGAATTCTTGGTAATCGGATTATAAAACGAATTTTGGAGCTGTCATGACTTGTCTTGTGGTCCGACGAAGCGTCTGCACTGCACGCATGTTTATCCTTTTTCTGTCCGTGGCCGAAAGCCCCCTTCCCACCAGGCCAGGCATAGAACTTCCACTCATTCGGTGAATAATCTACACGCTTATTACATGTACTGCTCGGATCGAAGGCTTTACATGCATGGCCATTGGCCGGCCTAACCGATCTGCGCAACAGCTAGCCAGCCAGCCAGCCAGCCAGCCAGATCGATCCACTGAACCGATATCACATATGCGGAAAAACGTCGCCTAATTTTCACCCGCGGCGCCGGCCGCCGCCCGACGCCGGAACAAATGAGCCCACGCCCATGAGCGATCGACCAATCATGCTAGCTCTGGGAAAGAAGTTGTGGTGCTTTCTTGCAGGAGTTAGCGCAACGGCCAATTAACGCACGGGGCGCGTCGCCAGTCCTAGCTTGGCCAGCTTCTCCCAATTAGGCTTGTTTACTTCTCTCGTATATTCACTAGTGTATTTGTGGGGAATGGAGGGGATTATTCCAATTCGCGTAGTCCGTTTACTATTCCGGGTTTGGCCGGGATAATCCCCGTAAATTCCGAGATATCCCTGCAAATCCTTCTTACTTTTGCCTAGATTAAAAACATCATACATGGTAGAGTATTTTTGGGGAAAAGTATTTGTGGGGATTAAAGAGTATTGGGTGAACACCCCCTCGTATCCCCAAAACTCTAGTGGATAAAAATACGAGAGAAGTAAACAAGGCCTTAGCGACGACAGCGGCGGCAAGTTGCTGCTTATATTCACGTCTCTCTCGTCGATCCCTACTCGGACAGCACCGAGCCACTCAGGTTATAATTCACAAGTTGGCGCGCATTTTCCTGGATAAAAATAAGCGAGAGAGTGCGGGGGAACGAGATGCCTGTACGACAAGCAGGAGCCAGATCTGCTCCGCGCTCTGGCTGGCCGATACGCATGTGTGAGAGTTGGGGTTGTGGGTGCGTCTCGCGGCATAACGGGGGAGAAAGGAAGCCAATGGCAGCGGGGGTTCATGCTACTGACGACCTAGATGGGATGGAGCATGCTTTTTTTTTAGAGGGGAGCATCATATGATATATACTATTCACTTAATCAGAGTGTCATGTGGGATCTGTAAAGAGATGGTGATGTCAAACGAGCTGAAGTGTCTGTTGATAGTTCGCAAGAAAAAGAAAGTGTCTGTTGATCGACCATCCGGCCGCGTGCATGATTGATTGCGTTGCACCTCCAAACGTCTAATGCCATATGAGATGCATGATCCTATAGGTCCACGTTGTTGCCAGGTCCCGTCTTCACTTCATCCACTCAAACGATCGCGAGAGTTGATCTCGTTCCATCCGGAAGCTTCTGAGTGACTGTTTTGGGACGCTAGACAGCAACGGAAAGGGCTTCATTCCTTAAGGCGTGGCGGAGGAGCTTCTCTAAGAGCATCTCTAGCAGACCCTTAAAACAGCCAAACCCTTAAAAATTCCGATGAGCTTACGATTTTGAGCCATTTTTTGCTTGAACAGACTCTTTAAAAGTCAGCGAAACTGTAAAAGTTTTAAAGGACACTTTAAATCCGACCCTCCAACCCTTACTTCTAAGGTTTCGAGGGTGGTTTAAGGATCACAAACTGGCCGGATTTTCACACCAACACCACCACGTCGCCGTAGTGCAACCGCCTCCCGCCATCAATTTCTTGCAACTCTGCCAAAATTGTTCACTGCCGTTTATAAATTCGAGCACGCCGTGTCAAAGAGTAGCACGTACACTGCGCCGATGCGGCCGACGGACTGGCCAGCGAGCGGTGGTGGTAGCAGCTGCGGCGCGGCCGACGGCCGGCGGCCAGTCAGTCAGTCGGGTGAGCGAGCGAGCAGCAGAGCGCGCAGGTCGGGCGACAGCAGCTGGCGAGCGAGCGAGCGACAAACGGGCGGGTGGCCAGCAGCGGCCGGCTGGACACGATTAGCTGTTGATTCCATATGATGGCTAGCTAGCTAGCTGCATGCGTAGCTGGATAGACGACGATGTTGCGGCAGATGGGGCGGCGCGGATGCCCAGGCGGTGGCACGGCGCGGTGAGGAAGAACACCTGCAAGAAAAAAGAGATGCTCGGAATATCCGGTTTTTAGGTTTCAATTTATCGTTTCTGTTCTCGTCAACGACTTTTTAGAGCAAAACCGAACGAAAACTCGGCCCTTATACGCATTATAAGGGGCGAACATATAAGGAGTCTGCTAGAGATGCTCTAAGGCCCGAGAACGTGTGATCCAGCTCGTACATACTCACCAATTAGATATGTAGAAATTCGGTGTAAAAAATACACTTGGTTTCTACACTCTGACATCGTATATACATGTATAGTGATAGTCTCAAATGTCAGTAGAAGAATTTTGTGATACTTAAGTGTTTGTAATATTTTTTTATACAAACCATCTGCATCAAAGGTACTAGACAACAAAAAATTATGTGTTACTTCCATAAGCTTATACAGCTAGGGTTTGTACCATAAAAGATTATATGCAGAAATTCCTCTTGCGAGTTCCTTTACAAATTACCTAAAACTCTTGTAGAGCAAAGTTCTATATATGTATACAAATCCATGTCTTTGCTTACCCACACAAAAAATCCATGTATTCGCATTTTCATGGAGTTAGAAAGTTATGACATTATGTATTTTAAACGCCTTCCCAGGATCATAGATTGTTTTTCTCACGCCATTGCAATATGATGATTTTAGACAAAGCGGACGGGGTCACATTTGTAGAAATACAGGCTGCATGTTGAACATATAAATTTTAAAATAGAGAACATGTAGAAGAAATATAGGGAAGATGTAAATATGAATAACAGAGAGAAACAAACAAGACCATATAATTGTCGTAGAAGATAAGGATTTACATGATAAGTTGCAGAGCGTGCACATGCATAAAAATAAGCAAAAGAGTGCGGGGACGAGATGCCGGTACGACAAGGAGGAGCCACATCTGCTCCTCGCTCTGGCCGATACGTATGTGGGAGTTGGGTCGTGGGTTGCAACTTTGCAACCCATTGACGTCTCGCAGCATAACGGGGAGAAAGAAAGCCAATGGCAGCGGGAGTTCATGCTCGTGACCAAGCTAGATGGAACATGCATGATACTCACTTAACTATTAGCATGGAATCTGTAAAGAGGTGGTGATGTCAGACGAGATAATGTGTTTGTTGATCGATCATCCGGCCGGGAAGGATACGAAGTTACCTAGTCACTTAATTATCGTGGAATGTTTAAAGAGATTCATGGTGATGTCAAAGGAGATGAAGTGTTTGTTGATCAATCATCCGGCCGCACGCATGATTGATTGCGTTGCATCTCCAAACGTCTAATGCCATGAGATGCATGATCCTATCGGTCCACGTTGCCAGGTCCCGTCTTCATTCGACGCCACGGTTGATCTCGTTCCATCCGAAAGAGGTTCAGAGTGTACTGTTTTGGGACGTAAGACAGTAGCCCAAAGTGCTCCATTCCTTAAGCCAGTGGCGGAGGAGATAGCACAAATTCGGTGTCAAAATTACACTTGGTTTCTACACTCCCTTTTTTCGCACAGGAAAGGTCCCCGGAATTTGTATTACTTCGGCAGTGGGTGTACTATTAGGCTCAAACAGAAAAAGAAAATTACAACCAGACCCTTAGCTTTTACGCAGAACACCCTAACATACACCACAGAAAAGCGATCAAGTCCTTGCTCAACGCCGATGATGGGAAGCCTCTGGGCGCCGCTGCTCCTACTCTCAGCGAGGCAGCACCACTTGGGAGAGTTAAAGCATGAATGGCCACACTGAGGCTTGCGAATATCCTCCGGAAGAGGAAGAAGGTGCTCTCGCAGAAGGCGCTACAGAGCATGGTGGGGTCAACCCTATGACCATGGTTAGCTGCAGCGAGATCGTGTTGTCGCTTGCATAGGGAGCACAAACTCCAGAAGCTCCTAGAGCCATCTGAATGGCCTAGGCTTAAGCGAGTTACCCGTGTTCTCCCCCTCGCCGCCACAGGTAGCTAGAAAAACAGGAGCAACTTGGAGGCCGGACGAACGTTGGCGACACTACTTGTTGAACGTGGGGCTGGCTAGATGGCTTGGCTCCGCCTTCTTCTCCCCCTCGCCTCCATGGACGACCGAGAGAAGAAGGAAAATAGCAGCAGCCAAAGCAGACCGCCATTCTAGTGCCATGCTCACGCTCCCGAACAACATCACCCCTGCCACCTTCGAATCCATGCGCCGCCGAGCCTGTCATCTCCGTCCCCTCACCTCCACAGCCGGTCACAGGGGGTGAAGAAACTCAACAAGACAATTTTAGATGAGCCTTCACATATGTAGAAACGTAGACTACATATATGTTAAAAGTTAAAATAGCAATGCTCAAAAAATTATAGAAAAATGTAAATATGAAAATAGATGCGAAGAAAATGATATAATTGTTGTAAAAAAAAGTTATTTGGTAAGTTATATTTCGCACATGGTGTACAATAGCTTGAGTATTTCATGCACCATGTATGTTCCAAGAATCAAATTACTTACCACACAATGACACAATACTTGGTTCGCTGAAATTAATGGTCGATTAATTTGTAAGTGTGTTGTAAGCATATTGACGAATCTTCAAAGAGCACTAAGCTCCTTGGAATTGGTGAGCTCTCCTTGCACGGACGACGTCGCCTTGTTTGGAGCCATTTGTATGCACATTCGTGCGATCTTTCCTTTCTGCCTTCCTGTCGGGTGACCGACTACAACTGGACCGACTCGATGCTCATGCCCAGGGCCAGCCCATAGGGCGGTGCAGAGGGGCGCTCGCCCTGGCCCCCCGTGGTCTAGGGGGCCCGGTCTACGATTTGTTTGTGTATCCATGTTTATCTAATACTTTTGACATCCAACGATGTAGACTAATTTTAGAAAATGCAAATGGTTATCTAAAAAAAATATAGATGGTTCAAGCTATAGCCTATCATGACTTTACTCTTACTTCTATTTGTAAGAAAAATACTCAAACATTTTCGAATATTTTGTCTCGATGCCACGATTTTGTTGGCCTCTCGAAATATGCAGAATAACACCTGTCCTCATATTTCTTTACAAGGTTGTGAGTATATTGATTAGTGAAGACTAAGTACACAATCACATAAGTATATCATTCAGTAAGCAACTCTCCTCTGATTCCCAACAATTGTACTCGTACTCATCATATATGTTTGAGAGACTATTCTATCCTCTTATGCCTTTATTGTCTAATATGTTTACTCATTAACTCATTTTTTGCACAAGCATATATACACAAGCAACAATTGATAAAATAATAATCATGGTATATGTATATAGTTCACTCGATCGATAGAAATAAGTGGTTTCGAATGTCTTCACCGAGTTCTAAAATATCATGGATCTATCAAATATACATACTATTTAATTTGCTATTGTATTATAGAAATTTCTCTTACGAAATATTGTTTTCTCCGTGTGAAGAATTGGCGGAGCTTTACAGGATTTGGACACCCAAGAACGCTAATCATGATAAACTTAAGTGATCCTTAAAAGTTTAGTACAAATATTAAATATATGTCTAATATTTGTTTTTTGGAGTAGAGGGGGCATTGCCCTCCTTGACCCTAGGAAAGCTCTAACACATTAAACAAGGGGCCCTTGATTTCATGTTCCCCTAGGGCCCCTAAAATCTGTGGACCGGCCATGCTCATGCCCCCCCCCCCCCTCTCCTGATAATTCCTCCCATGCATTTGTCCATTCCTCCACCATCAGGTCATCTCCGCTCCCGCACAGCTGTCTCCTTAGATGATTCCCTCCTTATTGGCATTGCTTCCCAGCACCTCCAACGGCACGTCTCCAAAACCTTCTTGCATATAGGTCAGCCCTGAGCGCCGATGCTGCCGCCGCATTTATCCCCCCCCCCCCATGTTTCTTGATCTCCTCTCCTCATATGGTAATGTTGGCGGAGATCCATTCCCACTCTTGACGTCGCTGGGGAAGTAGTGGCATCGGAGATTCCAAGGGCCCGGCGGCGGTGGCTGAGGGTCCCGTGGAAGGGAGGAGGCGGCTGTGGCAAACCCTAGCTTTGGGAAAACTGCTCTTTACCGGCATTTCCATAACCATTTTTGGTTCCGCCTCTGCCCGCATCACCTCCCTACTACCGTGTAATCCCCCGTCCTCCTGGGCCTTGGGCATGGTTGGGTCAGCGGTGGTCCTATAGGTAATTGTCTCATATTCTTTCTCTTTTAGGATTGTGGCACTGATGTATATACATCATGCTTAGAGATATGGAGGAGATTCAATATGATTAACTGGTTACCACTTTAACCCCTTAATTTTATCCATCCGTTCTTTTGCATATGTTTACAACTTTAAATTCTATGCCCATATGCAGTGTAGCTAGGCAGCTTGATGCTTGATTAGATTGTAGATTTTTTGTATTACCGTGATTCTCAGATTGAGGTAAAAAGATCGATTAAAATGCGTTACTCGCCCCCATTTAAACCCATATTAGCTAAGTGTAGATTTTGACGTACTAAAGATCATCAAGGTTCAGTATGAGAAACCTTATTCGTATAGATTTACTCGGGATAGGAGATAAAATGTAGGATGGCTGTAGCTCCCCTCCTCGGACAGTACCCAAACTTTCTCCTATTTGGTTGCACTAATCTGTCATCTAATCAGACTATTTAGCTTCCCTAACTTTCTACACCAGTCAAGTAAATTACATGCAAGTTATTTTTCCTTTCCTTCCAGACTACTATTCAACTTATTGTCAGACCTTCTAATTTTTTTACTTTTATACAGGGTGTATGAAAGGCTTCATAGTCTGATTAGTTGCGGACGTTGTGGCTGCAATGCATAATCAGGATCTCAAGTGATATGTTATGCACAAGGATGTTAATGTGTGTAGCCGAAACAAATCACTCCTAGAAGCTATTGATATGACTATGGTGGCTTTTCTGAAGCATGTCATTTGATTTCTCATTGTCTGCTAACAGAAAGAGTATGTGGTTGGTATAATCAATTGGTTTATGTTGTAACTATGCCTCAAGACCTCACATTGAAGGGATGATGTCTTTGGAATTATATTTCCGATCTCGGATAAACCTTTGCATCTATGTCTCCACATATTCACTCTAGCTATTGGAAAATACATTCAAGTAAGTATCATGCTATTTATTCCCCTGTCTGTGCTGGCATCCTTTGTGTTTGTCTTGTGGAATTTTGGTACTGCTCTAAGAGTAGAGATTCACTTGTGTTATTACTTGTTCTTTTCATGTTCTGATTGGCACTATTCGCTTTGACATGGTACACCAGTTACATATTTTTAAGACTTAATTAATTCATAGTCATTTGACTAAAGCTTCCCTTTTTTGTGTGTTCACTTAGTTGGTAAGTGCCTGTTTCAACGATATCAGCTTTCTCTTTTCATCATTTGTTTTAGTAGTCCTACTAATTAAGAAGATTGTACTTATCCATGGCTAATATAGTTGCCTCTTTTCAGGTCTGGATTACCTTTCCATGATTCTGTACAACTTGATTTGATCTGCACCTGTGCAAATAGGAAAACATATCTAGCTCTATTAATCAACACTGGCTGCAAACTATAACCCATTCTAGGTCTGCAGATGCCAATCACACCAACAAAATGAAGAAGAAGCAAATGCCAAGTATGAAAAATTGATAACTTCTTCAAAACTCACTTTTTAAATCGTTAATTTCATGGAGTATTTTCCTTGCAATACTCATACATTTAACATTTAATTTTCAACATGAACTCTCATGTCAAGCTGCTACTTAGTTTCCTTCAGACAAGACGAATATCATCGTGAGTCTTTCCTTTTGTGATCTTCTGTTGTATATATTGCCTGCAAAAACTGTCGAGACGGCAGAAAGGTTGTGGCTTATGACTTCTTGGACATAAATAAAGCAGGATGTTCTTATGTGGAATTAGTTGTTTCCTATGTTTTTTGTTCTAAAAACTATTTCTATGTACCGAGGGGCCTGAGAACTTGAGAATCGACATGTGAAAAAAAAGTTATGCCAAAATATGTGTTCTTCTTTTCTTCGTTAATATTAAGCTCGTCTCTTTTAGTGATAGGTTAGATCTTCACAATTTTCTATTTTTAAGTCGTCTATTTTATTTTCAGCAGAAGACTTACATAATACCTGCTTTTCCATTAACTTACCGACAAATGTATAATTGTTGTTCATTATAGTTTTAATAATGTAGTGTCTTTTCCGTATCTCTATAGTTGTTGTGTTGTGTTAATGTCTTAGGTTGGATAGAAGGTTAAGTCGTGTTTCCACAAGCAAAGTTTGGCCCGTGAATTTTCTAATGCTTTATTTCATTATGTCACCATTTGAAAAAAAATGGTTGCTTCACCATCTTCCTTATGAGGAAATAGTATATGATGATATCATCTGTGCAGGATAAGCTATTAACTCTCCATGATAGTATCATGATATCATTTGGCTCTTCAAGGAACTGGTTATTAAAAAATAAGAATCATGAAAAGCCAACCGAGTTGCTAGCCTACTGTTATTGTAGAAACGTTTATGTCTCTAGCAAGCAAAATTTGTTTTATTTGTAACCAAATAGTAATAATAATGATTTATTTCAAGTGAGTGGTTGTCTTGATACTGATTATGGATTTTTCAATTTCAATAAGTATTTGTATTCTAATGATGATTATCTATGTTGTTGGTGGAGCTTCTAGGTTTTGGAATTATCATGTGAGATCTGAAGAACGACTGCACGTCTGAAGGTTCCCGCATTCAGAGGGTCACCCTTGGTCGGTCATTCACACTAGAAGTGATCGATTCCATAGGTATAGTAATAGCAGTTCCAAATTTTTATTCCAAGTCGGTTCCTCTGACCTATTGCGTGTGATTTGGTGTTATAGAAGCTCTCTCCATAGCTCTCCATGACTCCATGGTGCTACGGCGTCGATGAAAATGGTGATCCATAGAATATTGGCCCTCGACAGTGAGCATATAGCTTGGAGGTGAGGTTTGATGCACACCGTAATCTCTTCTTTTGTTTATAGTCTTACAAGCTCATGGCTACGTTTTTTACTAAGAAATTGTTGCAAGGAAGAGATAATATTCCAACAAAGACAAGTTCGGAGGGAAGTACTAAGCATATTTTGTGAAAAACTTGTTTAGTATTTATCTTAGAAATACTATAGTTTTAGATCTTTAGAACATAAGCTTGCCAATTAATATGGCTCAATTCAATGAATTTGTGGTACAAGTTAGAAACACCTTTTGGGAATTGTCATGCTTTGACTAATGATTATACATGTGTTTATCTATATCAAAATGATTGAATGTAAAGAAGAGGAGAGATCAATGCTTGTGCAGCGGTCACAACATAGAAAAGTATTAATTAGTTACAACTAGAGTAGCATCTAGAAGTGATCTGTATGACATTATGTCCTCCAATTTTTAATTTTGGGCCTGTAAGTAGTTGGTGGAATGAGTGATCATCGCAATTCAATTATTGCTCTCTATAATATGCTCTATACTACGTAGGAGAAGGAATGAAAAGTGTATAAAAACGCCTGTCCAATTATTGTTTTTTCTTTGTAAGAGTACATGTCTTCTCCTTAGAAGAAGAATATGCTTTTTCTTAGGATTTGTTTGGTAAAGAAATTGGCATATTTTTGTTCTTTATTTCAGGAGTTTCTGAAGTTCTTTGTCTCATGCCATAGGGAAAAACACAATGCTCCTGATTTTGCGGTAATGATAGGGTATAATATAGCTAATTAATATTGGATATGGTAACTTAATTATTTGGAGAATAAATCTGATGCTAGGATTTTGAAATGATAGAGGAAGAGTTTTTTATTCTTTATGATATTTAGATAGATATCCAAAGGAGCTGTTACAGGTAGATGCTCCTTTTTCTATTTATTACGTATCATATGACAATTTCGTTTTTGAGCATGAAACATTTTAGTTTACAGAAATTACTAAAAGGGATTGTAGATGGCTAGCTCAACCAAATAGTGAGCATTATTACGACTGAGACAATACTCCCTCCGTTTTAAAATATAAGATCTTTTAGTTTTGTAAAGCAAATGTATCTAGACTTCTATTAGTATCTAGGTTCACTCAGGTTCGTAGTGAATCTACACACTAAAACAAGTGTAGATACATTTTCTTCACAAAACTAAAACATCTTATATATTTTGAAACGGAGGGAGTAGTTCTCATGATTAGCAAATTAGGTTGCTACAAGCTTCTATAATATCATGTGTTTTTTATGTGCCTGTGATAATGGCCCCTTAGATAAGTGTTGATTCCAATGCATTGTCACAGAGCAAGTTGCTGACTGGGATCCGGAGGCTTTAGTTATCCTATACTTTTTGCCTTCAAGAGGAAAAGTCATTGGGGTAAATGTGTAGTATTCAGATGGTGATGTCCAGATGTGTTTATTTTGCTAAATAATTGTAAATTTTGTTATTAGGACTTATCTGTTTCTCAAAATACCCTTTGTCATGAAAGCACTCTATTATTTCGTTCTTGTGCCTGCATACGTCATACTCCCTCCGTTTCAAAACATAAGATGTTTTAGGTTTGTGAAGGTAATGTATCTGGACATCTTTTAGTGTGTAGATTCGTAGTGAACCTCTCCGAACCTACACACTAATTTCACAGAGCTAAAACATCTTATATTATGAAACGGAGGGAGTACAACTTATTACTCAGACATCTGATGTGCGGCTTTTGATAGTTGCTCATTTGTCGTGGCCTTTGGTGCCATTGATGTTTTTTTGCTTGCCATATGTGTCATAGACGCCTCTACAATGTCGGGTCTGTGGAACTGAATATACTATGGTCTAATTCACTTAATTCTACCAAGAAAGGTAGAAATCAAGGGCGCCTAATGAAAATCTCAAGAGAAGCCAAATGCATATACAATCACGTGAAATGAAAGAAGGGAACAACAAGAAACGGCGCAGCAAAGCGCGCAAGGTCCATCTGGTATGCATATTTAATGTTGAACTAAAATACCCAACATATGATAAGAGCTAGAGAAACAAACTAAGTTAGATCAAATGTTCAATGCAAAAAAGTTCTTATTTGAAATATGCAACATTATATATTAATTATGTTTACCTATTTAATAGAAGCATTCACAAATCTCGTTGAAAACATCTCTCGTCCAATTAAAAATATGACAAATTGATATGTATTAAGTTTTAACCATTTCATTTAAAAAATGTTTTGATGGAAATAAATTGTATAAAGTCTTAATATTCTTATTTTCATAGAATGTATAAAATGTCAGAAATGAATTAATTGATGCTCAAACACATATGCGTGTACATACATATTTAGCTATAGACAAACTAAGTTAGATAAAAATGTTCGACGCCGGATTTTTTCTTATTTGAACACTATCTATGAAGTATGGGCATCTACTTAAGAGAAGCATTCACATCTCTCGTTCCACTAAAAGATATGATAAATTGATACATATTAAGTTTTCACTATTTATTTTAATACAAATGTTCTAACAAAAATAAATCATCTAAAGTTTAACATTTTATTTCATAGAATGGAGAAAATGTCAAAACTTAACTATGTGATGCTCAAACACATAAAACTACAAAACAAAACAAAAATAGAGCGAGAAAATAATAGAGGACAAAAGAAAACAGAAAAGTAAAACATGTAAGATAATTTTAGAGATTAAAATTAAATAGTTAGTGCAATATAAAATGAGATAGAAAAAGGAAACAATGTAAAAAAATTAAAACATAGGAAAGAATATTGAATTACAAAAAATTAAAAGAAAAAATACATAAAAAGAATATTTGTGCCTAGCATGCCTTTTTTAGCATAGAGCAGGCCAGATCTGCTGGAGTTATGGACTAGGCCAGGAGGACGGAGCGCGGAGGCTGCTAGACCGAGAATCCTATATGCCGACCAGGTCGGCTCCTACCACTGGCCGCACACCCCTGTGTGGGGTATGGGTCGGCCTAGTTCGGCTTTCTTTCTCATTTTCATGTTTCTTCTTTTTTTGTTTACTGTTTACTTTTTTATTTTTTATTTTCGGTTTCTTTTTCAATTCAAAAAATGTTCAAATTCAGAAAAGTTCAAATTTATAAATCTTCAGATTCGAAAATGCTCATATTAAAAAATTATTCAGATTTTTCAAAAAAAAATCTAAAACGGTTCACGTTTGGAAAGTGTTCAAATTTTAAAGACTGTTCGGATTGAAAAGGTTCAGAATTTAAAAATGTTCAAACATTTTTGAAAACCAGAGAACCGAAAGGAACAATGAAAAAAACCCAGATAGAAAACCGAACAAAACACCACTCGCGTTAAATGGGCCAGACCCAAGGGGCACAGGGGTGTGTGGCCAGCAGTATACACTCATCAGGTCGGTGTATAGGAGCCCCTGCTACACACACGCAACGCGCGGGAGCTAGGACTTCCGGACAACCATTTGCCGGCCACAGAACCAGGCCTAGAAAGAGACTTCACATTAATTTTGTTTTCAGAATGACCACTAAAAACTCTGTCTTGGGCCGAATATACCGAAACAACTGGGCCAAACAGTACTACCCTGGTCGTTGAGTTATCCTTGTCTGAAGATTTTGTACAAAGAAAGGATCTCCTTATCCCAGTCTCAAGAAAGTGCCAGTATTTTCTTTTGGCAAAATTCTACCGCAATTAATAATCATCAACAACTGTGTAGAGAAGCCCATAAGTCTCTACTATCTAAAAAGAACGAATTTCCTCTGTTTCCTCTAACTAGGCAGGAACAATTAATCTCATCCTTCAAATCTATCAGATCGAACGCTCTAGGACTTTCCAATGACATTGGGCGACGTTCCTGATTTACACATCCACCAATTAATAGCTGCAATTACTAGCCGCAATTACTGGCATAATTACTCTACCCATTAATCTCGCATAATCGGGATATAAATTCTCTACCCATTAATAATGCATTAATCGCATCAAGGAAAATTAGGAACGTGATCTCCCGTCCATTTAATCTCTGGAATTACGGCCTTCGCCTCTGCATGCGCGCGTATGGGCCGATCCGTGTGCCACGCTTCCCTCTCCACGTCCATATTTCTATGCAAAATAAAATCACAACTAATAAGTAAATACTCCCTCCCTCCAGAAATAACTGATTTGGGTTTGTCTAGATCCGAATATATCTATACACTAAAATACATCTAGATACATTCGAAGCTAGACAAATCGAAGTCACTTATTTCTAGACGGAGGGAGTAGAATTAATCGATGCCATAATAGCCACTGTCTATCGGACGCGGCTTGCCTGCGACATTGCTGTACGACCATCCGTGCGGCCCAAACATTCCTCGGCCATCCGTGCGGCTATTCCTTGTTGTGCCCTGCTTCGTTGCTTTTACCTGAAAAAGAAAAAGGAAATACAGAATATATACTCGCGACTCCATATTGTTTCAGTCTCGCGACTCCGTATCCCCACCCTTCAGGAAAAGATACTATGTTCGCCGCCGCCGATGGCCCCCATGAAGCTGGACCCGTCATCCTCCAGGAGCTGGCTGTGCGCGCGGGGTGGGCTGCAAGGCAACGACATCTTTGTCCACAACTCACTGCATCGTCCCGCTGGGCGCAGAAGGGAAGGAGTCGGACGATGTGCGTAGAGCGGACACGGAGAAGCGCGTCGAGTTCCTGCTGGAAGCCGCCTCGGAGGGGCTTGCTGCAGCTGCGGGTGGAGTTTGACGATAGCAAGCTCGGACTGGGAGCTGCCGGAGAGACCCGCGGGGTACACGGTGCAGAAGTTGCTGTTGCCCACCACGACAATCTTGCAGCCTGCCATCATGGTGTCCACCACGTTGAGGACTGATCCAAGCAAAATCAAATTGGCTGATGGTTCTTACGTCAGCTAGCAAGTGTTCATGTATTCGACGATTAGACTAATCAATATTCCTCAAACGACAGGTCCAAGGCAAGGCGATTGCTCCTTTCAAGAAAATTTCTTGAAGAAATATTAAAAAATTCTCCATCTCGCATAGCAAACTCTCTCCATAGTCCAGTCAATGTGGATGGTCATGATCGAGGAGGAAGAGGATGACATGGGCACTCTGCAGCGACGCCGTCCAAGGGCAAGGAAGTAGAGGGCGTTCTACTCTTTTAGGGCTGTCAGGTTCAACCCGGAGGTCATCTGGAGAGCCTGGTGGCGGACGGTGTGGCCGCATCACCGGAGTACGAGAATTGCTACGAGTCTTTGACTTTTGTACCAGTTGGTTTCGAGGGATTCTCCATATTTTTTTATTTCTAACGGAAGACATGAAAGCGAGAGAAATTTACGGGACCATTGGATGCACGCCACGCACCCTGTGTGCAGGGATGAGTGCACGCACATGGCGCAAGCAATCTACATGTTCTCAACGATGGTGTATATACTCGTTGTTGTCATACCAGGTGGCGTGGCAGGCGTGCGACCCAGAGCAAGCGAGGAGGTCCTATTTCCTGGGGTACATGGGCGGTGGAGGTTCTACTTGCTCTAGAACACCGGTGATGGCTAGGCGCGAACCTTATTCATCGCCTACATTGCCTCAAGCGTGCGCCCCACGCTAGCCAAACCGTCAGTATCAAGTCCATCCATGACCGCATGCACGCACCCGTGTTGTTGTCCAGTGGGACGGCACCCGCATCTACATCACCCATGCAATCCGAGCATGGTCTATCAACTAGATCTCGTACGCTTTCATTCCTCTCTGGCTTTGCTGCTTTCCACTATCAAAATAATGTGATATGTAAATGGTGTCAGACTTAAAATTACGCTATTAGTGTGACATATCATGCTATAACGCGTTATTAGAGAGACATTGTACACTGATTAATTTAGCATGGGCTCTCCAAATATTCTATAGCGTCGGACTTCAAATTTTCATGTCTCCGTAAATTAATGATGGATTCGCAATGCATTAGCCTACTTAGCTATATTATTCTGTTTGTTTTTAGGTTAAAGCAGTTTCCTAGAAAGTGGTAAAACATTGTTGGTTGTCGAGATTAGAGCGAGAGTGGTCATATGATGTTTCGTCAATAGCCATGTCCTCTTAAAATACATAGAGATGAGATTGGTCAAGCGGACAATGTAATTTGTGACTCTATTGACCAATGTTTGTTGCTTGCCTATATGCTTCAACACACATGTATTTAGCTAGCTAATAATTAAAATTATTTCAGCAAATATATCTCTTGATAGAAAGTCAGCTGTTGATGTATATACTTTTGTGAATGTTGTCTTGGTTATTAGCATTGTGCATTGATGGTTCCTAGGTAAGAAATATTTTTAGATACAAATGCGCTCTTCCAATATTTTTCAGGACATTCTAAATTATTTCTCTCGGAGCTTTTGGCCATTGTCGTGATGGTGGTACGTCCTTATTCATACTAATACCATATTCAGACAGGTATTCATTTTACTGCACTTTTGAATCATTGGTGACACCGTGTATAGGGTGTGTTAATAAGTCTAAAAGTATGAACAAATCCTTTCAAAACTCGCCATTAATCTTTGTTACATGAGTATGACCTCTTTGTTACATGACTATGGGTTAAGAGGATCATTGAGGACAACATTTTTGTAACTTATTAAGCATGAGATTTCAGAGTTAGTGGTCATTTATATTATGCAGGAAATTGCATGCAGAAAACCTTTCTACGTGTTATTATTTTTAAAGTAGCAGATGATTTTCTTTGTTTTTTAAGAGAAGAGACCAGATATACTATGAATTATGTAATTTTTTCAATATATGCGAATTGTGCAATCAATAAGACCAGTGGTACATATGTCATAGTCGGATCAAAAAAATTAATTTTCCCAAGTCATGTGACTAGAGTAGCTTATGTCTAAATCAAACTACTTTTCAAAATTGCCTATTGTGTAATATTTGAATAAAAAAGAAGCTAAATAATTGTATTCATTTATTTCAGATAGGATCAACTGAGCATGCACTCATTAAAATGAGTCGGGGGGTTAAGGGGACTAGAAAACTATGACAGCTAAAAAATTCCTTCGAGCTAGAGAGCTGCAACAACCTGTTGTTGATAAGCAAGGTGGAGAGCAGAACTCCTTTCCAGTAGGAGGACAACACGACAATAAGGACCAGCTCATCGTCTGCAGATCAACGACACAACCCGACCGAATTGGCGAGGGGCGACTAAGGAAGGAGGGAGAGTCTCTGACTTTGGAAGTGTGAGTTTAGCGTATCCATCATCTTCATGTAATAGAAGGCCTCACTAGCAATAGTAGTGTGTGAGGGGGTGGTCCGCACCAAGGTTTGAGCTCATATTGGCCAAAGTTGCACTAGCACCGAGTGGCCGTGACTTGTGCATAGAAATAGCATGTGAGGTGTGTGGTGAAGGAACATGATTCACACAAAAGTGAGGAATGTGACCCTGGGTTCATACGAACCATGTGCTATAGTTCATTTTGTACTGCCACGAGTTCGTGACTGTGGGTTCGTCACAGGCTCATGATGCAACAATGTGCAAATGAAGTTGTTGAAGTTTGAGGAAAGGTTTATTTTTTCTGTTCTCATCTATACACTATATTAGTTTTCCATTAAGTTTCTTTGGTTTAAAAGTGTTATTTTGTTGCCATAGAAGAATATAGAGGGACAAACATTGTCCATATTTTAGACATTTTATATACCATCATCTCTTGCAATGGGTGACATACAAATTACAATACACCATCATCTCTAGCGACACTTGAGGACCATTTCATATGCTTGCTAATTTTTAAAAATGGTGCACAAGCGATAGTTGGTAAAGAGAGATCACAAAACTTTGAAGCGACGACTATGCTAGAACAATGGTGGCTGGTGAAAATGGAAGTGGAGGGGAAGCGGGAAAGATTTTATGAAGATATAAGATGACTCCTAAGGAGGGATGACGCGGAAAAGAATTAGTATTCATCACTATATGAATGGAAAGAACATGTTTGCCACACTTTTATGAAATTAGAACAATTAGTCTAATTGATATGTATATTATTTTGTTTTCCCGTGACAACGCACGAGCATTTTACTAGTAAGAAAAAATATACAAGTAGATCACTGGATCTCCCAACGACGACTACATACACTAGCACGAGTCGATGACGACGCCCTTCATCACTGAAGCCAGACAAAGCTTATAGTACTAGAGTTTATTATAGTAGACGGACCGGAAGTCGTTATGCTAAGACTCCAAAGAACCAGCGCACAAGAGCAGTAACCGTCATCGAATATGACAACGTAGATCGGAGAGACTGGCCTCACACCATACCAACAAATACGATAAATGATCAGATCCCAAGAGATTCGTTCGACACACGAAACCACACGTGCTTGGCACACCACCAGAGCGAGGATAGGGTGGGGGCGTAGCTGTCGTCTGAGCATCTAAAAAAGACATTGAAAAGAGTCTAAACAAAGAACGTTAACCTTCCCGTCGGCGAAAAGTCGTGATCCGCTATACCTCCAAGACACCAAGGACACCGGACGAACCGACGACGTCATCAGCAAGAGGAAAAAAACCCTAGATGGATTTTATAATCACCGCCACCTCTCCCCTGCCCTCATAGTCACGTACCTGTTCGGTATGAAAACTTGAAACAATTAAAGTGCCCGTAAATTGCAAGTTGCTCTCGCATATACTCTCAGTTTGCTCCAGTGCACCCCTTCTTCAAATCTCATGAAATTTAAAGGGAGAGTCTAGATTGTAGACGTCTAATTTGTAGTTATGGCTAACTCGCTGACGTCATCGTACTATTTTCTGCTAATTCTCAGTTACAACCTTATAAAAGTTGTACTAATTCTCAGTTGCAGATTAGTTGTAACTCATTAACTTCTCAGTTAGTACCAAGTTGCAACACAACTCGTGTGTTGCACGCGGTATATCCAATGTCGTGGGAATGACTGAGACATAACTAAAAATCAGACGTTTGATTTCTAGCAAAACCGAAATTTAAAACATATAACGATCGTTAAGATTGGCCGATACTCTTTCATGTGTCCTCGGAACTAAAAGGAGTATCATCCAATCCTATCCGTTTTTAGTTTCGTGAGCTTGAGACAAGTGTACTACCTCCGATCCACAATAAGTATCGTTCATAGTATAAAAACAACGACGCTTATTACGGATCGGAGAGAGTATATCGAAGAAAAAGTATTTCTGGGAAACATATGCTCTCTCTTTCCAGGTGTCTTTCCTCTATGTAACTACCTCGGTGAATTACGCTCTTAGTTACATGCCTGGATGAACGAAAGTGGTTAAAATAGTACGGTGGGGCCCAGGGCCACTCACGGTAGACCTTTCGGCCGTCATAACCACTTTCAAAACATCGGGACAAGAACGAGCGGCGTAATCGGCAGGCGAAGGGATCAACTACATACACAAATGAGTATGTATGCAAGCCACATACAACAGTCCTCAGAGCCATTCCATCTAAAAGAAATAGAAATATCGCAACGCCATACGGCAAGATTCAAATATCCTAGATAGAGATAATAATTTAGGATAGCTCCTCATACAACACACATCAGAGTATCAGGCGGAAGCGGAAAACAAGATCCAAGTACGGACAAAAAGCAAATCGGCATAAGATGCCTCATCAATAAACACATCCCGCCCACAGATCTCACAGATCCCCGTTCCCGGAATCTCTACACCGAATGATCATTGCCAACATCATCCGTCTCTTCCACCCAGTATCCATCTTGCGGGTACACCTGTTCATATGAATCAAACAATTTATCGTGTGAGACCCTAGGGGTACTCAGCAAGTCTTTATGCCACTAAAGGGGACACAACCTGGGGTGACGCAATTGCAGCAAAAGATAATACCTAACAATTCTATAGATACTCACTAACCATCCGCCTAACCAATGATAGACGGATGTCCGTGAATTAAGAACAATAGTTATAATAGTATAATTAACAGATCCATCCTCCTCCTCGCTTACCAACGAGGAAGCGGACGAACAACCCCCCATCATCCGTTGGCAGTTTTATTAACCATTCCATGAGTGTTGCACTATTTACTAGTCAAGTACTTAGTCAAATTAAAAGCGGTACTTTAGTTATACTTGTCTATGATCGAGAAACTGTGCTCCAAGTCGTCCATAACCGCAGACATGGCTTTCAGAAAGATTTACCCTGCAGGGGTGCACGAATAGCAACACACACTCGATCAACCTCAGAAAAACCAACTCAAAACCCAACGAGGCATTCACGACAAAGCGATCACAGGACTCAGAAATATTTCAGGGGGCCACCCTATTAAGCTATCCGCAACGAAGTTGGCCGGCTCCGAGACGGACCCAAGGTTTGCGTCAATGGCTGTAAACGACTGGGAATCCGAAAGTGTGACTGGGCTTGTCGATACCGCGAAAACACTCCGCATCCAAAACAGTACAGGTGCTCCACGCACAATCTTAAATAAAACAGTAAAGCATGACATAAGTACAGGATAGTAACAAAGCCCCAAACTACTTTGTGGCCTCAAGAAATAAGAATGAATCAAGCTCTGGCTCAGGGGGTCCATAAGGCCTCCCGGATGTGGATAGTGCGAATAGTCAAGGAACAGGAATCAAGTACTCGGGGTCCTACGGGACACAAGTGAGCATGAAAAACCAAATAGCAGATATTGCTCACCGGTGCCTCTTTCATTAGTTATCCCATTACTACTCAGGTTAAGTTGTTTAGGTACCTCGTCATCCATCAGACACTCACATACCCTGCACATGCTTTTCTACGACTCGCATGGCTCAAACAACTCCTGTAGTAATGACTCATGGGGTGGAGGAACAAGCTTCGGTGGGGTTTAAAAGTAAAGGCTATGCAGTACTTGGGATTCAATTTAATGCAATCGCGACTCAATGATGCAAGAATAAGATAGAGGCAATAGGTACTGTATGTATGCAAGCATGTGGTAGTGCTTGCCTGGCAGCTCAGTTTGAAGCGAGAGATGGATCTGGGTAGTACTCCTGTGATTCCTGGTAATTCTCCTGCTGGGCGTCTATTCGAAGAAGAACCAAACAAACAAGTGCCAACATAAATAAAGTGCACAAGCATATGAATTAAAATGCGACAAGCAAACAAGCATGCCATGATGAATGATGCACGAATTACATGGCATTAAAGTAGCATGGCAAGGGTGAGGTGTGGTGCAAGAATTAAAGCATTTTATTATTTATTTAGTCCAATTTTTATTGCCATAAACAGTTCAGATTTGTAAGAATGATATGATGCATGCTTCAGTTCAGAACAAGGACTGCATAGATAGAACGGGCTCGTCGCGCTGATCGATTTAGACATATTATTTGCCAACTTTGGGGTTATAGAATTAAAGTTATTAATTTATTAAGAAAAGGGCATTTTATTGTAATTTTAATCATCTCGAAATTTTAAAGTGTTCAAACAATATTTTGAAGGCCATATTTGAATTCCTCACATTTTTATGATTCAAAAACATATATTATTTGTATTATTTGGATTTGTAAATTAAAAGTTATTTGAAATCTAATTTGAATTTGAATTTAAATAATTTGAATTTGTTTTGTTTAAACAGTTAAACGGAAAACCTTTTATTACTCAAAACGACCCAGCCACAGTCGCTGACGGGTGGGCCAGCCGCTGGCGGGGCACACGCGCGCGGGGAAACTTTTCCTACCGCGGGCTTAGCTAGCTGCTGCGGGTTTAGGGAATAACAGTCTGGGATGTTTTCTGAAAGATGATCACGGCGGCTGACAGGTGGGGTATGATGGACCGCGGGTTGAGCGAGAGTTAAAAAGAGGTGGCTATTTGTAATTCGACCACGGCCCGTACTGTTCTTCTTTCTCCTCGGTCTGACGGGAAATCAACACACGGCGCAGCGAGATGGGGATCGAACTCGCGACCTGGCGTGCGCGGGCGGCGGCTACCGCTAGGCTAGGGAGGGGTTTGTTGTTTGGGAGCAGCTGCGCGGCTAAGTGAGGCTCTAGGCGGCGTGGGCACATGCAGACACAGCGATCGACGGCGCACCGAGGGCATTCGTCGATACGACTGACGCGGCTAGGGCTTCTCGGTGAGGCGGAGCATGTCAGGGCGGTAGAGGGGCTCACCGCGGGGTGGTCGGTGTTGTCAGATCGGGGAGAGGCGCGGCGGATCGTCGACGAGGCTGGCGGCCGGAGAACTAGGGTTTGCGTCGGGCAGCGCTGGTTCCGGCGGTGCTGGTGCTCCTTGTCCTTGTCGGCGCGTACGAGGCGAAGCAGGGGAGCCTCCTCGTTCTTCTTGATCACCTCCACGTCGTGCTGGCCGGCTGGAACGAGGGGACGACGCGGTACTGGCGGCGACCGGCGGCAGGTTCTACCGACGGTGAAGAAGAAAGGGAGGAGAGGTAGGGCTTGGGGTTGGATTTGGGAGAGGCAGGGGAGCCGTGTGGATGAGGACAAGCGAGAGAGAGGGAGGAGGTGGCGTGTGGGCACGGGGTAGAGGTAAAAGTGGCCTCGGCCCTTTCCTCCTTCTCCCTGATCACGTGGTCGAGCTGGGGCTCGACCTGGGCAGCCAGGGCATGTAGGGTGGTGGAGGCTGCCAGGTGGGGACACAAGTGAGCAGCTGGGTGGGGCCGGCACGGCGGTAGAGAGAAAAGAGAGAGGGGAGGGGCTCGGGTGAGCTAGGGTGTAGCTAGGGTTTGGGGTGGTTAGATGGGTAGATGGGGTATGGCTAGGGAGAGAGAGGGCCAGGTGGGGCCAGCATGGTAGAGAGAGGGAGTGAAAGAGAGAGAGGTGAGATTAGGGGTTAGGGTTTAAGTAGAACTAGGTTAGAGGAAATTAGAGAGAGATAGCTAGGTTAGGTTTTTATTAGGTATTTAGGTTTCAAAACTTGTGTACAAGATCGACCCAAGAGGTAAAAGTGAGGGCTTGGATTTAGGCTAAGATGAGGAGAAAGAGTAATCAAGAAAAAGAGAAGGAAATAGATTAAGGGAAAAAGGCCTCACTTGCATAATGAATGGAAAAGAATAAAATGGTGTAGATGGGAATATGGAGATGGTGGAGAGATATGTAGATGATCCCACAAAGAATGGACCACTAAAACAAAGGAAAACCAATAGGACAAAGGTGGTGATGATGGTTGCATGGCCCATGCAAAAATAATAAATGCCATGATTGATTTTGTGAAAACAATAATAATATGGCATTATACTTATGCATTTCCAAGAAGTGGAATAAGGCCAATCAAAAGAATTAATAGAATTAGATCCACCCCAACCCACATGAGCTAGAACAAAATCCAAACAAAAAAGAATTACAAGCTCATGGATAATAGGATGGTGGAATTATAAGGTGGTGAAAGGAAAAGTGATGGAGTGGAATAAAAGATATGCCCCCAACTCAACTTGGGCATTTAAACAATATATCAATAACCAGATACAATATCAAGAGGCAAATACAATTAATAATGCATATGAAAGAAGAACCAAAAGAAAAGGGTTTTATATGGTGCTCAAATGCAAGGTGGCATGATGACATGAGGAAGATATATTTATGATGCAACAATTATATATAGGAAGTAGCCATTATCTTACTAGACCAAGTAGCATTACAATTGTTAGACAATTGGGATGCTACAACTCTCCCCCACTAAACAGGAATCTCGCCCCGAGATTCTAGGAAGAAGAAGAAGACTCAAAGAGGGTAGGATACTTGGCACGGAGCTCATATTCACGTTCCCAAGTGGCTTCATCAACGGAATGGTGCGACCACTGCACCTTGCAGAACTTGATGGACTTGTTGCGAGTCCTTCTTTCTGCGACTTCAAGAATTTTTGTGGTGTTCTTGATAAGACAGATCTTCTTGGAGATTGATGAGTTCATGTTCCACGGTCCTGCCGGGGTCCTTGAAGCACTTCTTGAGTTGAGAGATGTGGAAAACATCGTGGACTTTGAGTTGTTCAGGGAGCTCAAGGGCATAAGCAACTTCTCCTCTTCTTCCCCGATTTTTGAACGGACCGATGTATCTAGGAGCCAGCTTTCCTTTGATACCAAAGCGGTGCGTGCCTCTCATGGGAGTGACACGAAGGTAAACGAGGTCACCAGGGACATACTCCATGTTCGTGTGCTTTCTGTCATAATTGCTCTTCTGGCGACTTTCAGAAATCTTCAGATTTTCAAGAATGATGTGAACTTTCTCCTCCGCTTGAGTTACAATGTCGGGGCCAAACAATATTCTTTCACCTGCGCCCGACCAACCAATCGGAGTTCTGCATTTGCGACCATAGAGAGCCTCAAATGGTGCCATCTTTAGACTTTTCTGGAAGTTGTTGTTGTAAGAGAATTCAGCATAAGGAAGACATTCTTCCCACTTCACCCCGAAAGAGATAACGCAAGCACGGAGCATATCTTCCAGAATCTGATTGATTCTTTCAACTTGTCCTTGCGACTGAGGGTGGTAGGCTGTGCTGAAGTTTAATTTTGTTCCCAAAGCATTTTGGAAACTTCCCCAGAACTTGGAAGTGAAGATGCTTCCACGGTCTGAACTGATCTCAAGAGGGACTCCATACAGAGAGACAATTCTATTGATATAGAGCTCAGCCAACTGAATTGCAGAAATTGTTTCCTTGACTAGAAAGAAGTGAGCTACTTTGGAAAGCCTGTCAATGACAACAAAGATTGCATTGTTGCCCTTCTGCGACCTTGGAAAACCAGTGATGAAGTCCATCTCTACTTTCTCCCATTTCCATTTCGGAGGCTTCAATGGTTGTAAAAGACCGGACGGTTTCTGATGGACAGCTTTAACTCTGCGACAGACATCACACTCCGAGACATACTTGGCACAATATCGTTTCAACCCAGGCCACCAATATTGTGTTTTCAATTCCATGTACATCTTAGTGCTGCCAGGGTGGATAGAAAGAACAGAATCATGCGCCTCCTTGAGAACTTGCTCTCTTAAACTCGGGTAGTTCGGAACAAACATCCGATGTTCAAAGAAAAGAGTGCCTTGGTCGTCTACGTGGAAAGACTCGTACTTCGGAAGCTGAATGTTGGAGATGATCTTTTTAGTGTATGGATCACCAAGTTGAATGGAACGGACCTTTTCTTCCAAGAGAGGTGTTGCTAGAAGGTTCAGAAGATAACCTTGATCCACAATTTCAAGGTTGAGTTTGCGGAATTCCTCGCACAAGAGAGGCTGTTGTTCTTCCACCATGAGATTGTTGACATAAGCTTTTCGGCTGAGAGCATCGGCTATGACATTGGCTTTGCCCGAAGTGTAGTTGATGGTCAAATCGAAATCATTGATTGTTTCAATCCACCTTCTCTGATGAAGGTTGAGGTCAGGCTGTGTGAAGATATACTTCAGACTCTTGTGATCAGAAAAGATCTCACAACGGTTGCCAAGCAAGTAATCCCTCCATACTTTCAAAGCAAAGACAACTGCTGCGAGTTCGAGGTCATGTGTAGGATAGTTGATCTCATGCGTCTTCAACTGCCGAGAGGCATAAGAAACAACTTGCTTTTCTTGCATAAGGACCGCACCCAATCCTTGCAATGAAGCATCACAGAAAATCTGGAAAGGCTTTGATGTATCTGGAGGAACTAAGACTAGTGTGGAAGTGAGCTTATCTTTGAGTGTTTCAAAGCTTGCTTGACATGCAGGAGTCCAAAGGTATTTTTTGCCTTTCTTGAGGAGATCGGTAAGAGGCTTCGCAATCTTTGAGAAGTTTTGAACGAATCGCCGGCAGTAACTGGCCAAACCAAGGAAACTCCGGACTTCTTTGACATTTATGGGTGGAAGCCAGTCCATGATTGTCTTAATAGTTTCTGGGTTGACGGCAATGCCCTTGGCAGAGATGACGTGACCAAGGTATGTGACTTGAGGCAGCCAGAATTCACACTTGGAGAACTTTGCATACAGGCGGTTCTCACGAAGCTTGTTTAGGACACACCGAAGGTGTTCTTCATGTTCTTCTTTTGACTTAGAATAGACTAGAATGTCATCTAGATAGACCACAACGAACTTATCAAGATACTCCATGAAAATCGAGTTCATAAGCCTCGATAAAGTGGCAGGTGCGTTGGTGAGACCGAAAGACATGACCGTGTACTCATACAAGCCATAACGGGTGGTGAAAGCTGTTTTGGAAACATCTTCCTTGCGAATCTTGATTTGATGATAACCACTTCTCAAATCAAGCTTAGAGAATACCACAGCTCCAGCTAGCTGATCAAAGAGATCATTAATCCGCGGAAGGGGATATTTATTCTTGATTGTTTTAGCATTGAGTGCCCGATAGTCAACACAAAGTCTATCCGTCTTGTCTCGCTTCTTCACAAAGATGGTTGGACTACCCTAAGAAGAAGTACTGTGTTGAATGAAACCCAACTTCTCTTGTTCATCCAACTGACGTTTGAGTTCAGCCAACTCAGCAGGACCCATTTTATAAGGCCGCTTGGAAATAGGGGCGGTACCAGGTTCAAGTTCAATGACAAACTCAACCTCACGATCCGGAGGCATACCTGGCAACTCTTCAGGAAAAACATCTGGAAACTCACAGACTACAGGAACACTCTGAATACCTTCCATAGCATCATCATTCAGAGCCGCCAAAGAATAAAGCTGAATTGCAGGAGTCAGACTTGGAGAATAGACTATATGGCCTTCAGGAATTTTCAGAGAAACCGAACGTTCAGCACAATCAATCACAGCTGCATTTGCTTTTAACCAATCCATGCCCAAGATAACATCAATGTCAGAATTGCCCAGAATAATTAAGGAAGCCGGAAACGAAGAACCACCAATCTCAATTTGATTGTTATGGCTGATTTTAGAAGATGCCATTGTTGCTCCAGGAGAAAGAACCATTAAACGCTTGGGGAGAGGATCCATTGCTAACTCATTCTCATTTGCAAACTTGTGAGAAACAAAAGAATGCGAAGCACCAGAATCAAACAAAACTCGTGCAGGAACTGAGTTAACAGGAAGCATACCCATCACAACTCCAGAGGCATGCTCAGCTTGAGCGACGTTGACACAGTTGGCACGAGCAACCGTAGACCCAGGCTTAGTGTTGATGTTGAGAGCCCGAGGTGGAGGTGCACGAATCATAGGAGCACTTGCCGCAGGTCTTGGAGGTGGTGGTGGAAGAGCTTTGTTGTTCATTGGACAATTCCAGTGTTGATGCCCAGTGTTTCCACAAGTATAGCAAGCACCAGGTGGACGTGGAGCAACGTAGCCAGAGACTCCGCCAGGCGCTCCAGGGTAGTTGTGGTTGTAGCCCCTGGGAGCCGCAGTGAAGGAGTTTGGTGGCCTTGCTGCGTAGCTTGACGGTCTTGGTGGAGCAGGGAGCGACGGTGGGGTGTTAGGAACCCAGACACGACGCTTAGAAGGAGTTGTCATAGCAGAAGAGCTTGTTGTATCACGGTTGTGTTTCTTTGACTCCTCAAACACTTGCCTACTTGCTTCTTCCTGCAGAGTTGTGTGTTGGAGTTCCAGGAAAGACGCCGGCCTTGCATGAGTGATTGCATATTTGATGGAAGCATTGAGTCCTTGCCGGAACCTCTTTTGCTTCTTCTTGTCATCAGAGATCTCATCGCCACCATAACGAGAAAGGTTCATGAAGTTTCCGATGTAGGTGTTGACATTGTCAGTGCCCTGCTTGAGGTTGAGAAACACTTCCTTCATCCTTTCCATGACAATTTCTGATAGATATTGCTCTTTGAAAGCAGCAGTGAATTGCTCCCAAGTAGGCTGAAAACCCGAGAGATCTACCTTGAGGTAATTTTCCCACCAGAGAGCTGCATCTCCCTTCAGAAGGTGAGTGGCACATTTGACCCATTCTTGCTCGGGAACATCCGCAGTCATCAGCAACCTTGACACTTCACGAAGCCAATCATCCGCATCAAGTGGCTGATCAGACACCTCAAATTGGCGTGGGTTGAACTTGAGAAAACTCTTGATGTCTCCTCGCTTGGGAGGTGGAGGTAGCGGAACAAACTCATTCCTCCTCACGCTTTCCTCGAAGCACTGCTGGTTCTGCTGCATAGTGCCCAAAGCATTTGCAATACTTGCCAAAGCAGCCCCCCGTTCAGGTGGTATGTCCTCCTCAGAACGGCGTGGTGGTGCCATCCTGTGATTGATATAAAACACAAGTCAGTACTATAATGGAGAATGATAATAATCCAAAATAGTACCAAAATGGAATTAACCAAGATTAAAGGATGCAATTCACTGAGATGATATTAAAATATCAACAGAGTTCAAGGCAACTAGAAGATATTAAGCATAACGCGCACGACTGAACAAGGAGTGTGGTATACAAACTAACAAAGAAAAAATTTCCGCAAATTTCGGCATTAAAATACCACTATATGCGCAAAACCACTTAACGAATCAAGATTAGTAACTCTACTAGTTCAATATACAAAAGCAAATGATAAAAGTAGTGGTATGGTCGCGACTCCATCCCGCACTCAAATCATTACTCCGCACATGAATCAGTAAAACACATATCCCAACACCTTCTTCTTAAGATGAACCTAAAGATTGGTAACTACGAAAAATAACACCCCAACAAGATAACGTCGGATAACAAAGAGTAAGATAGATCGCATCGGTATACAACGAATCAGAATAGATCGCGTTGGTTTACAAAGGCCTGTCGGTATGGAATGTACCAACAGTTGATAACCAAAAGGCAGACAGTGATAACATTTGGATGCAACAGATAGACAAGGAATTCACACACACACACACACACAACCTATGGTACTACGGAACCCAGAACACGTGAATCCTAGTTTGAATTTTAGAAGAGGATTGAAAACGTTACACTTCCTTACCAGAAAAGGGTGGGTGGGTGGGTAAGAAGAAAAATGGAAGCAGTTCTACACTCACGTTTTGTTTTTCCCTAGTATACATAACTACCAAAATATTTGCTAGACTGACAACGGCCATTTTGGCTGAGACCCTGAAGGGCGGGATGGCTCTAATACCAATTGTAACTACCTCGGTGAATTACGCTCTTAGTTACATGCTTGGATGAACGAAAGTGGTTAAAATAGTACGATGGGACCCAGGGCCACTCACGGTAGACCTTTCGACCGTCCTAACCACTTTCAGAACATTGGGACAAGAACGAGCGACGTAATCGGCAGGCGAAGGGATCAACTACATACACAAATGAGTATGTATGCAAGCCACATACAACAGTCCTCAGAGCCATTCCATCTAAAAGAAATAGAAATATTGCAACGCCATACGGCAAGATTCAAATATCCTAGATAGAGATAATAATTTAGGATAGCTCCTCATACAACACACATCAGAGTATCAGGCGGAAGCAGAAAACAAGATCCGAGTACGGACAAGAAGCAAATCGGCATAAGATGCCCCATAAATAAACACATCCCGCCCACAGATCTCACGGATCCCCGTTCCCGGAATCTCTACACCAAATGATCGTCGCCAACATCATCCGTCTCTTCCACCTAGTATCCATCTTGCGGGTACACCTGTTCATCTGAATCAAACAATTTATCGTGTGAGACCCTAGGGGTACTCAGCAAGTCTTTATGCCACTAAAGGGGGCACAACCTGGGGTGATGCAATTGTAGCAAAAGATAATACCTAACAATTCTATAGATACTCGCTAACCATCCGCCTAACCAATGATAGACGGATGTCCGTGAATTAAGAACAACAGTTATAACAGTATAATTAACAGATCCATCCTCGTCCTCGCTTACCAACGAGGAAGCGGACGAACAACCCCCCATCATCCGTTGGCAGTTTTATTAACAATTCCATGAGTGTTGCACTATTTACTAGTCAAGTACTTAGTCAAATTAAAATCGGTACTTTAGTTATACTTGTCTATGATCGAGAAACTGTGCTCCAAGTCGTCCATAACCGTGGACACGGCTTTCAGAAAGATTTACCCTGCAGGGGTGCACGAATAGCAACACACACTCGATCAACCTCGGAAAAACCAACTCAAAACCCAACAAGGCATTCACGACAAAGCGATCACAGGACTCAGAAATATTTCAGGGGGCCACCCCATTAAGCTACCCGCAATGAAGTTGGCCGGCTCCGAGACGGACCCAAGGTTTGCGTCAATGGCTGTAAACGACTGGGAACCCGAAAGTGTGACAGGGCTTGTCGATACCGCGAAAACACTCCGCATCCAAAACAGTACAGGTGCTCCACGCACAATCTTAAATAAAACAGTAAAGCATGACATAAGTACAGGATAGTAACAAAGCCCCAAACTACTTTGTGGCCTTAAGAAATAAGAATGAATCAAGCTCTGGCTCAGGGGGGTCCATAAGGCCTCCTGGATGTGGATAGTGCGAATAGTCAAGGAACAGGAATCAAGTACTCGGGGTCCTACGGGACACAAGTGAGCATGAAAAACCAAATAGCAGATATTGCTCACCGGTGCCTCTTTCATTAGTTATCCCATTACTACTCAGGTTATGTTGTTTAGGTACCTCGTTATTCATCAGACACTCACGTACCCTACTCATGCTTTTCTACGACTCGCATGGCTCAAACAACTCCTGTAGTAATGGCTCATGGGATGGAGGAACAAGCTTCGGTGGGGTTTAAAGGTAAAGGCTATGCAGTACTTGGGATTCAATTTAATGCAATCGCGACTCAATGATGCAAAAATAAGATAGAGGCAATAGGTACTATATGTATGTAAGCATGAGGTAGTGCTTGCCTGGCAGCTCAGTTGAAGCGATAGATGGATCTGGATAGTACTCTTGTGATTCCTGGTAATTCTCCTGCGGAGCGTCTATTCGAAGAAGAACCAAACAAACAAGGGCCAACATAAATAAAGTGCACAAGCATATGAATTAAAATGCGACAAGAAAACAAGCATGCCATGATGAATGATGCACGAATTACATGGCATTAAAGTAGCATGGCAAGGGTGAGGTGTGGTGCAAGAATTAAAGCATTTTATTATTTATTTAGTCCAATTTTTTTTGCCATAAACAGTTTAGATTTGTAAGAATGATATGATGCATTCTTCAGTTCAGAACAAGGACTGCATAGATAGAACGGGCTCGTCGCGCTGATCGATTTAGACATATTATTTGCCAACTTTGGGGTTATAGAATTAAAATTATTAATTTATTAAGAAAAGGGCATTTTATTATAATTTTAATCATCTCGAAATTTTAAAGTGTTCAAACAATATTTTGAAGGCCATATTTGAATTCCTCACATTTTTCTGATTCAAAAACATATATTATTTGTATTATTTGGATTTGTAAATTAAAAGTTATTTGAAATCTGATTCGAATTTGAATTTAAATAATTTGAATTTGTTTTGTTTAAACAGTTAAACGGAAAACCTTTTATTACTCAGAACGACCTAGCCATAGTCGCTGACGGGTGGGCCAGCCGCCAGCGGGGCACACGCGCGCGGGGAAACTTTTGCTACCGCGGGCTTAGCTAGCTGCTGCGGGTGACAGGCGGGGCCAGCGAGCTAGGGCCCAAGCGCCAGTGGGCTAACCCGCAGAGGCTGACAGGTGGGGATAGGCTGGACCGCGGGTTTAGGGAATAACAGTCTGGGGGGTTTTCTGAAAGATGATCACGGCGGCTGACAGGTGGGGTATGATGGACCGCGGGTTGAGCGAGAGTTAAAAAGAGGGGCCTATTTGTAATTCGACCACGGCCCGTACTGTTCTTCTTTCTCCTCGGTCTGACGGGAAATCAACGCGCGGCGCAGCGAGACGGGGATCGAACTCGCGACCTGGCGTGCGCGGGCGGCGGCGGCTACCGCTAGGCTAGGAGGGGGTTGTTGTCTGGCAGCAGCTGCGCGGCTAAGTGAGGCTCTAGGCGGCGCGGGCACGTGCAGACACAGCGATCGACGGCGCACCGAGGGCGTTCGTCGATACGACTGACGCGGCTAGGGCTTCTCGGTGAGGCGGAGCATGTCAGGGCGGTAGAGGGGCTCACCGCGGGGTGGTCGTTGGTGTCAGATCAGGGAGAGGCGCGGCGGATCGTCGACGAGGCTGGCGGCTGGAGAACTAGGGTTTGCGTCGGGCGGCGCTGGTTCCGGCGGTGCTGGTGCTCCTTGTCCTTGTTGGCGCGTACGAGGCGAAGCAGGGGAGCCTCCTCGTTCTTCTTGACCACCTCCACGTCGTGCTGGCCGGCTGGAACAAGGGGACGACGCGGTACTGGCGGCGACCGGCGGCAGGTTCTGGCGACGGTGAAGAAGAAAGGGAGGAGAGGTAGGGCTTGGGGTTGGATTTGGGAGAGGCAGGGGAGCCGTGTGGATGAGGACAAGTGAGAGAGAGGGAGGAGGTGGCGTGTGGGCATGGGGTAGAGGTAAAAGTGGCCTCGGCCCTTTCCTCCTTCTCCCTGATCACGTGGTCGAGCTGGGGCTCGACCTGGGCAGCCAGGGCAGGTAGGGTGGTGGAGGCTGCCAGGTGGGGACACAAGTGAGCAGCTGGGTGGGGCCGGCACGGCGGTAGAGAGAAAAGAGAGAGGGGAGGGGCTCGGGTGAGCTAGGGTGTAGCTAGGGTTTGGGGTGGTTAGATGGGTAGATGGGGTATGGCTAGGGAGAGAGAGGGCCAGGTGGGGCCAGCATGGTAGAGAGAGGGAGTGAAAGAGAGAGAGGTGAGATTAGGGGTTAGGGTTTAAGTAGAACTAGGTTAGAGGAAATTAGAGAGAGATAGCTAGGTTAGGTTTTTATTAGGTATTTAGGTTTCAAAACTTGTACAAGATCGACCCAAGAGGTAAACGTGAGGGCTTGGATTTAGGCTAAGATGAGGAGAAAGAGTAATCAAGAAAAAGAGAAGGAAATAGATTAAGGGAAAAAGGCCTCACTTGCATAATGAATGGAAAAGAATAAAATGGTGTAGATGGGAATATGGAGATGGTGGAGAGATATGTAGATGATCCCACAAAGAATGGACCACTAAAACAAAGGAAAACCAATAGGACAAAGGTGGTGATGATGGTTGCATGGCCCATGCAAAAATAATAAATGCCATGATTGATTTTGTGAAAACAATAATAATATGGCATTATAGTTATGCATTTCCAAGAAGTGGAATAAGGCCAATCAAAAGAATTAATAGAATTAGATCCACCCCAATCCACATGAGCTAGAACAAAATCCAAACAAAAAAGAATTACAAGCTCATGGATAATAGGATGGTGGAATTATAAGGTGGTGAAAGGAAAAGTGATGAAGTGGAATAAAAGATATGCCCCCAACTTAACTTGGGCATTTAAACAATATATCAATAACCAGATACAATATCAAGAGGCAAATACAATTAATAATGCATATGAAAGAAGAACCAAAAGAAAAGGGTTTTATATGGTGCTCAAATGCAAGGTGGCATGATGACATGAGGAAGATATAATTATGATGCAACAATTATATATAGGAAGTAGCCATTATCTTACTAGACCAAATAACATTATAATTGTTAGACAATTGGGATGCTACACTCTAGGTGTCTGGTCTAGCCATGAATGCAACCGCGGTGTGAGATCGTTCCGATCGGAAAATTCGCGCACGCAGATGAGAGTCTGGTCGATGAAACTGACGTGCACCACGGTCCCCGTCCAGCTGAAGCAGACCAGGGAGGCAGAGGGTTCCTTGGTCAGAGCAGAGACCACGTACCAAACCACAAATGCACACGGTACAGTCGCAGTCAACCAGACCAGTGGATCCAGCGGCGCCTTCCACAGAAACCAGGCCCATGGATGGCCGGTCTTTCGCTTTCTCACCAAACACGATTATCGAAGTATATAATAGCAAAAGGAAAAGAAAATACTAGCGATTTCTTCAGATTTTAGCCAGTCGAAACTATAGTTCTGAACTTCTGATACAATCTGAAGTCCGTGTACACTGTACTCTGGTTTGCGTACAATCTGGATATCTGTACTCCAGTTTACACCGTGTGGATACAATCTGAATCATGGTAGTACTAGGTGATCTCTTTCAAAAAGAAGAAAAAGAGGAAGAAGATACTGTAGTACTACTGGACTTCTAGGTGACACCATGACAGTATAGTTTGGCGATGTCAGTCAAACTGTCCAACCGGTTTCAGCGGGCGTTGAAATGAAATCAGCAGCAGCACCTGGTATCTCCCAGCGGTTGGTGAGCCGGGAGTCCTCCAAATTTGAAGCAAAGAACACAAGCAAACATCACAACTTTCTGCATCTCTTTTTCTTTTCACACACCAGCGAAGATCTACGGAACTAATTAGGGCTGTTGTTTTGTTTGAAGCTACTAGTAGAACAGATAATAAACTCAAATGCATGCTACTACTCGCTCAGAGCAACTCTGTCAGATCCCGTAAAACCGCATGGCCCTTGAAATAACCACTCATTTTCAGTGTTTGTCAAAAACGCTGCCTAGCTGATCCCATAAATCCGCGGCCTGTAAATGCTTTTAGGGGGCGGCCGAAAAAATCGCGCCTGACCCACACATACGGCCGAACCGAGCCTGCCATGTACTCGCGGGGAAATATATGGCATGCTGAAATGTTCCCTCCCCTCCCATGCTTCTGCCTGCCGCCTTCCGCTTCCGTCGCCGCCGCCACCACCTCCCGCGCAAGCTTCCGCCCTCTCCACCAACGCTCCACCGCAGCCGACGGCCCTACACCCCGCCGCGTGGCTGGGACCTCGAATATCGCCGGTTCCGCCATAGCGGCCAGATCACGTCACGCCAGAGCGGTAAGATTTCAATCCACGCATTCTTGAGTTCTAGCGCCATTGATTGGGTATTGATTTAGGTTTTTTAAATGAGTTCAACGATGACAGAGAGCGAGCAGTCCTTCCTCGAAGACTCGTCGTCTTCCGGCGATTTGGACATCCATGACTTGCTCCACCACGACGACGACGCGGAGCAGATGGTTATCAGCCTCGTCGTGAAGGAGTTTGAGGATAGGATGAAAACGAATACAAGGCGCAGATCGATGATGGGCGCCTATGCGTCCCGTGGAACCGCGTGCTCCAACACGCCCAACTCATGCAATATTACTTCGACGAGTTACCAACATACCCGCCACATCTCTTCCACGGAAGGTACCAAATGCGCCCATATTTGTTCGTCAAAATCGTTCAAACTTGCGAGGCAAATTGTACCTATTTTACTCATAGTAGAAACGCCATCAGCCTTCTTGGGTTTAGCACGTATCAGAAAATCTCTGCATTCATGCGGGTGATCACATATGGCATCCCCGCAGACTACCAATGAGTATATTCGCATTGACGGAGATACAACCCTTGAGTCTGTGCAGAGATTTGCCAAGGTCATCATTGACGGAGATACAACCCTTGACTCAAGAAACAACACGCTGTTAGAGTATATTTGTGTATTGTAGTTTTCGCCATATGTTAGGGGGCTTTCTGTATATTTGCACCTGTACATGTACTATATATTCTGGCCTTTGGCCCTCTGGTAATACAAGATCTATTACCCTAACATGATATCAGAGTCGTAAGGATTTTTTTTTCCCTCTCTCTTCTCCCGCCGCCGCCGTCGCTGACACCGCCGCCGGCCGCTGCCGCCGCCCGTCACCGCCACCGACGCCACCACCGCCGCTCGCCACCGGCCGCCCGCCCCGCCGCCCCGGATCTGCCGCCGCCGGCCCGACCCCGCCGCCGCCGCCTCGCCGCTGCCGCCAGCCGCTGCCCCGTCTCCCCGCCGCCGCCGCCTCCTCTCCGTCTGGTCGCCGCCCGTCGTCGGCCGCCGCCTTTTCCTCTCCCTCCGCCGGCTGCCGCCCCGCCTCCCCCGTCGCCCGTTGGCCCGCCGTTGCCTCAGTCTCGCCAGATCCGTTCGATCTGGTTTGAGTTGAAAAAAAAAATGTCTTCCTCCTCGGGTTATGTTGCGATTCCTCGCTGCCCGGTGATTTTTGATGGCGCGAATTATCCTGATTTCGCTGCCTTTATGCGCGTTCATATGCGCGGTCTTCGCCTTTGGGGTGTGCTTTCCGGTGAGGTCTCCTGTCCACCGCGCCCCGTTGTGCCTCTAGTGCCTCGTGCACCGACGCCCGTTGTCCTTGCCCCCGATGCTACTCAGGCGGTCAAGGATGCAACCCAGAGTGCTGATGATTCTGCTCGAGCTGATTATGAGCGCTAGGTCCAGGCGCATTCTGCTGCTACTACGACCTACCGGCTGGATCTGGCTGACTACACTCAGTGGATAGATGAGGATACTCGTGTTGCTGCTGTTCTCACTTCCAGTGTTCTGCCTCAGTATGCTGCTGAGTTCATGGGTCTTCCCACTGCTGCTGCTCAGTGGGCTTTTCTTTGTCTGCGCTATCAGCCATCTGGAGATGCTCTTTATCTGTCTGTGGTTCGTCGGGAGCATGATCTTAAGCAGGGTGATTCTACTATTGATGATTTCTACACTCAGAGTGTTGCTATTTGGCGTCAGCTTGACTCTCTTGTACAGCGGTGTGTAACACCTGTCCCTGCTGTCTGATTGTGCGCGCGGATCTGGAGTTTCAGCGCGTCTTTGAGTTCTTGTCATGGCTCCGCAAGGAGTTTGAGCCGCGTCGTGCCCAGCTGCTTGCCCGTGGTCGTGTTCCGCTCTCTGAGGTACTGGCTGAGCTTCGTGCTGAGGAGACTCATCTTCGTGGTGCTGGTCTTCTTGAGGTTCCGTCTGTTCTTGCTGCTCATGGTCCCCCTGTGCCGCCGGCTTCGTCGCGGTCTCTCGCGCCGCCGCTACTCTCTACTCCACCGGCCCAGGGTCAGCATCAGTCTCAGAAGCCTCGCGGTTCTCGTCCTCCCTGTGCCCACTATGGCAAGCCTGGCCACGATATCTCTGGTTGCTGGACGAGGGATCCACGCTTACGTCAGCAGTATCTTGCTCGTCGACAGTCTGGTTCTTTAGGATCTTCTGCTGTTGCCTCTGGACCTCCTACTGGTGCTTCTGGACCTACTGCTAGTGCTCTGTCTGATCAGGATATTATTCGTGGTCTTCGTAGTCTGCTCGCTGCTACAGGCTCCTCCTCGTCGGGTACTGCTGGTTCTGTGACTAGTTCTTCTGGCACTGTGTGACCATCATCTTCTACACAGTCAGGTACGTCATCCCCGTGGTATCTGGATTCTGGAGCTTCTTTTCATATGACTTCTGCATCTTCTATTCTTTCTGCTCTTCGCTCTCTTATTTCTCCTGTCCGTATTATTACAGCTGATGGTACCTCTCTTCCTGTTTCTAGTCGAGGCACGCTCTCTACCTCCTCCTTCTCTGTTCCTGATGTTTCTCATGTTCCCAGTCTTAAGATGAACCTTTTCTCTGCTAGTCAGCTTACTGATTCTGGTTGTAGGGTCATTCTTGATGCTGATTCTTGTGTTGTTCAGGACCGTCGTACACAAGCTCTGGTTGGAGCTGGCCCTCGGAGCATTGAGTCTCCAGGGCTCTGGGAGTTAGACTAGCTTCGCGTTCCTTCTGCCGACACTTCTTCTGCCACTTCTCCTGCGGTTGCTGCTTCTGTCACTGGCTCTTTTCAGCAGTGGCATCATCGGCTGGGTCATCTTTGTGGCTCCCGTTTATCATCCTTAGTTCGTCGTGATCTTCTAGGGCTTGTCTCAGGAGATGTGTCGTCGCTACATTCGTGTCAGGGTTGTAGGTTAGGTAAACAGATTCAGCTTCCCTATCCTACTAGTGTGTCTGTATCTCAGCGACCTTTTGATTTAGTTCATTCAGATGTGTGGGGTCCGGCTCCCTTTGCTTCAAAAGGGGGTCACCGATACTATATTTCGTTTATTGATGATTTTTCACGGTACACCTGGTTATTTTTTATGCGCTCTCGCAGCGAGGTGCTTGCTATTTATCAGCGCTTTGTGGCTATGGTTCGTACCCAGTATTCCACGCCTATTCGTGTTTTCCGTGCTGATTCTGCAGGAGAGTATATCTCGCAGCACCTGCGTGGCATCCTTGCTGAGCAGGGCACCCTTGCTCAGTTCTCGTGTCCCGGCGCCCATGCTCAAAATGGTGTCACCGAGCGTAAGCATCGTCATATTCTTAAGACTACCCGCGCTATGATGATTGCTTCCTCTCTTCCGCCGCATTTCTGGGCTGAGGCTGTCGCTACGTCGACTTACCTCATTAATATCCAGCCTTCAGCTGCTCTTCAAGGTGGCATTCCTCTCGAGCGTCTTTCTGGCTCCTGTCCAGACTACTCGGCTCTTTGTGTTATTTGGATGCGTTTGCTATGTCCTTCTCCCTCCTCGTGAACGCACCAAATTAATCGCTCAGTCTGTTGAGTGTGTTTTTCTTGGCTATAGTGATGAGCATAAGGGCTATCGTTGTTGGGACCCCGTTGGTCGTCGTATGCGCATCTCTCGTGATGTCACGTTCGATGAGACGCGTCCTTTCTATCCTCGCCCCACCTCTGGCACTTACCCAACGGATGATCTCTCTTTTCTTCTTTTTCCTGATACACCTTCCGATGTCTCTTCTCCTCCACCTCCTCTTTCTGCTGCGCCTCCTTTGTCTTCGGCGCCATCCTCTCCTCCGTCTAGTTCCCCTAGTTCTCCTCGGTCTCCAGCTTCGGATCCTTCCTCCGTGCCTTCTTCTTCCTCCTCTTCTGATGAGTCATCTTCAGCGGATGAGCTTCCTTCCTCACGACCTGTTCGTCAGCGTCGTGCTCCAGACCGTTACTCCCCTAGTCAGTACGGTCACTCTGTAGTTTCTGAGCCGACTTCTTATTGGGATGCCGCGTGTCATCCTGAATGGCAGCTTGCCATGGCTGAGGAGATTGCTGCGCTTGAGCGCACAGGCACCTGGGATCTTGTCTCTCCCCCTTCTGGTGTTCGTCCTATCACATGTAAGTGGGTCTATAAAATTAAGACCCGCTCTGATGGATCTCTTGAGCGTTATAAAGCGCGCCTTGTGGCTCGTGGTTTTCAACAGGAACATGGTCGTGACTATGATGAGACTTTTGCTCCTGTGGCACATATGACCACTGTGCGTACTCTTCTTGCTGTTGCTTCTGTTCGACGCTGGTCTGTGTCCCAGCTTGATGTTCAGAATGCTTTTCTTAATGGCAAGTTGAGTGAGGAGGTTTATATGCAGCCTCCTCCTGGGTATTCTGTTTCCGATGGGATGGTTTGTCGTCTTCGACGTTCTCTTTATGGCCTTAAACAGGCCCCTCGTGCCTGGTTTGAGCGCTTTGCCTCTGTGGTGACTGTTGCTGGTTTCTCTCCTAGTTCTCATGATCCAGCACTTTTTGTTCACACTTCTCCTCGTGGATGCACTCTTCTCCTTCTCTTTGTTGATGATATGATCATTACTGGTGATGATCCTGAGTATATTGCCTTTGTCAAGGCTCGCCTTCGTGATCAGTTTCTTATGACTGATCTTGGTCCTCTTCGCTATTTTCTTGGGATCGAGGTTTCATCCACTTCTGATGGGTTTTCTATCTCTCAGGAAAAGTATATTCAGGATCTTCTTGCTCGGGCTGCTCTTGCGGATGAGCGCACCGTTGAGACTCCTATGGAGCTTCATGTTAAGCTTCGTCCTACGGATGGTGATCCTCTTCCCGATCCCACTCGTTATCGACATCTTGTTGGGAGTCTCGTTTATCTTGCTGTCACCCGTCCTGATATCTCTTATCCTGTTCATATTCTGAGCCAGTTTGTCTCAGCTCCTACCACTGTTCACTACGGTCATCTCCTCCGTGTCCTCCGTTATCTTCGTGGCACGATTACTCGTCGCCTTTTCTTCCCTCGTTCTAGCTCTCTCCAGCTCCAGTGCTACTCGGATGCTACGTGGGCGAATGATCCTACGGATCGTCGTTCACTTTCTGCTTACTGTGTGTTTCTTGGTGGTTCGCTTATTGCTTGGAAGACGAAGAAACAGGTAGCGGTTTCCCGTTCGAGTGTTGAGGCTGAATTGCGGGCTATAGCTTCGGTGACTGCTGAGATGACCTGGTTACGGTGGTTGCTTGCAGATTTTGGGGTCTCTGTTACGACACCCACTCCACTTTTGTCAGACAGTACATGTGCTATCAGTATTGCACGTGATCCGGTTAAGCATGAGCTGACCAAGCATATTGGTGTTGATGCTTTTTATACACGTACTCAGGTGCAGGATCAGGTTGTTGCGCTTCATTATGTGCCTTCAGACTTGTAGTTGGCAGATTTTTTTACAAAAGCACAAACCCGCGCTCAGCATGATTTCTTACTCTCCAAACTCAGTGTTGTGGATCCACCATGAGTTTGAGGGGGGCTGTTAGAGTATATTAGTGTATTGTAGTTTTCCCCATATGTTAGGGGGCTTTCTGTATATTTGCACCTATACATGTACTATATATTCTGGCCTTTGGCCCTCTGGTAATACAAGATCTATTACCCTAACACACGCAAGCACATTGAAAGAGATTTCGGTGTTCTGCAAACAAGATTTGCAATTGTTCGTGGTCTTGCTTATTTTTGGGATAATTCTCCAAAACATCATGGAATTTCTGTGATCCTTCACAACATGATCATCGCGGATGAGAGAGGATTGAACTTAGAGTTTTCTATAATAATATTGGTAGCGGAGTTAAACCACACAGGAATCCCGATCACATTCAAGCATTTCTTAAGACGCATCGGCAAATTGACGATTCGGCTACACATACCTATCTTAACAATAACCTTATCAAGCACCACTGATTTTCCCTGTTTATGTATGTGCGAGATGAACACTGATATGTAATTTGAACAATTCAGTATTTGTTTATTTGTTGTAATTTAAATCATTGTTGTAATTTGATTTGAAAATTGAAATTTGGATCATTATTATGTGCTATGATGCTTGAAACATTGATAAATAACATTTTACTATGTTTTGATCTTGTTCATTTTGATAGTAAAAAATGTTGTTAAAACTGCGTTTTACGGTTCCATTCGGGCGACTGTTTTACAGGTTGAGTTTACTGGGGATCTGTTCGACGCCAGACCCGTAAAACATGAGTAAACCCATTTTACAGGCCACTGTACACCGGCGAAATTTAGAAGTCAGAAGCTGCAGCTGTAGAAGTTCACTCTGCGTCTCTGACCCCACTCACCTACCACCAACCGCCCCCATCTGCTTCCACCGTATAAAGTAACCGAGCACCACCAGCACCACCAGCGTCTCCACCAACTCCGAGCAGACTCACTGCCACCATGGACTTCGCCGCGCTGCTCCCCTTCCTCCTCGCGCTGGTGGCGATCCCGATCTCCCTCGCCCTGCTCGACCGCCTCCGCCTGGGCCGCCTCCCGCCGGGCCCGCGCCCGTGGCCCGTGCTGGGCAACCTGCGGCAGATCAAGCCCGTGCGGTGCCGCTGCTTCCAGGAGTGGGCAGACCGGTACGGGCCCATCATCTCCGTCTGGTTCGGCTCCTCCCTCACCGTCGTCGTCTCCACCTCCGAGCTTGCCAAGGAGGTGCTCAAGGAGAAAGACCAGCAGCTCGCCGACCGGCCCCGCAACCGCTCCACCCAGCGGTTCAGCCGCAACGGCCAGGACCTCATCTGGGCGGACTACGGCCCGCACTACATCAAGGTGCGCAAGCTCTGCAACCTCGAGCTCTTCACCCAGAAGCGGCTAGAGGCGCTCCGGCCCATCCGGGAGGACGAGGTCACCGCCATGGTCGAGTCCGTCCACCGCGCCGCCACCGCCGGTAAGCAAAGCGAGATTGCGTCCTTTTCTTTCTTTCACCAAATTATTATTGTAGAATTTTGCACAAAGCGAGGGTTGTTGCTGCGATAAAGGGGGATGTATCTTTGGTCTGAAGAATCGTTAGGCGAGTGGTGTGCCATCGTGTTTGGTGAGTTTGGTGACAGATTGGTCTCTCTCGTGTGGACTGGGCGCAACGGTGCCCGCAATTCCTCAAAAATGCCAGGTCGCTGCTCGAAAATGCTTCGCAGGATCTTGACCGATTTGGTGGAATAGTGAACATAGTTGATCTGTTGGGGTGCATTCCTGTTGAGTGGCCACATGGCAAGCACGTTGCTAGAGTGCTGGATCGCTAAGATACACTTTAAAACTAAAAATGTAGGTAACATGTCACCAATAAATCATCATTGGGGAGTTCAAGTGTGATGAGGGGCCTCGAGTTTATTTTATTATTCTGCTGACTCAGTCTCAACAAGATCATATGGTTGTTGCAACCTGCAAGTTATACTAGTAGAGTCCGCTTAACATGAGACCTGGTGGGGATGGTAATCTCGATTATACATGGCATTTAAGATTCAGGTTAAGTCAGTCTGTTGCTTTCTTCGTCACTGTTAGTTCAGGTACTTCGATGCCATTAGTGGACTATAATTTTACCTTTTCTTCTCGAACAAACACCCAAATGTGTGTTCTTCTGTATTAGAAGAAAAAATCAAGATGATACAATAGTTACACTTACACAACCAAGCAGTATGGCATTTTGGCCTCCCAATGTGTCAGTGTTATGATAAGCATCCTCCTTGTGGTAATGAGCCATTTTAAATGACACTATGCTATTTAAGTTTCAAGCATAATACCTGTTTGGCCAAGCTGGAAATCGTGACTTGACTATCATCGCCACACAAATCATATTTGGAGTGTTGTTTTAATGTCATCTTTTAATTTCTTCAATGCAATTGATGTAGGTCCATTTTGGCACAGAATCAATGTTGTTTAGGCGTACAATTTGGGAGAAATTTATACGTCGTGAGTGTAGGAGTAACTAACCTTCTTCTGTTTGGCAACAATGCCCTGGTTTTATCAGTCCAACACTCTTGGCTTGATTACTGAGTCTTTTTCATAGCAGTGGGCCTATACTAGTACAACAAGTACTAAAATAGATTTATTGATGATAGCTTCAGATGTGACCTTGACTGCAGCCAGGACAGCTTTTATTCCTTAGGCAGTCTTATTACTGCATTTGGGCTATTGGTATATGATTAATAGCAGTTAATCCGAAACATAATTTACTTGAGTTCATTGATATCACAAGTCCAAAAAACCAGGAGTCCAAAGTGTGTGAAATCTTTTATCAAGGTACTAGCACACTGACATGGCGAGGAATTATTGTTCAGTAAGCAAAGTGGAATGCTTTGGTGAGCATCAAACATAAAAAAGTGCAACGTATCCTGCCTATTATATCTCATTGATAGTGGCTGGTCGCACACGGTTGATACTCAAATGAATATATTGCTAGTAAATACTTGCTTTTCTAATGAGGTAGACAGCTTTGCGCACAAATTACAACTTGGTTTAAGTTATTATACTGTGCAGTAGGGTTGCAGCGGCAACCCGCATAAGCCCGCGAAAGTCAAATTTAGTTCAAACTGTGCAGTATGCTCCAAATGCATTTTTATATTTCATCAGGAATATGCTAGACTAATTAAATGCTATTTCATGCTTCCCTCCTTTTGCCTCAACCCAGTTATTTTCATTGCAACTTATTATGGACCCTTTTCTTCAACATACATCTGGCATCGCATTTTATTTCATATTGAATGTGTGTTGCGGTATAAATGTAGCAAATTCATGTGAATGTAGTCTTCTAGCATAGACGTCTCTCTGGTAATTGTTTATTTACTATATGAATATAAGCTAGTAGCTATCCAGAATAAGAAAAAATCTGCAAATTTAGCTTTATTTTTCTTGGAACATTCTTTGTTAGTGAATGTCTTCAGTGAAAACCAGCAATATGCCATGTATGAGGGATTGTTTGTGTGATACTGCATGATCCTTTGCGACGTTCTTTTTAGGTTTTGGCTGTTGTCATGGAAAACATTAACTGGTTTATGCCCTTGCTTTTATCTTGTCTTATGTTTTTGGCATAATTTAGCTTATTGTTCTATTATTTCCTGTGGCATATCCAGCATGGCATTTTTTTCGAAATGGCGAAGCCCTGGCCTCTGCATCGATTGATTACCAGCATGGCATATGATAGTGAAACAGTTTTATGTGTTTCTCGAATAGGCGTCAAACCATGTGGTGAAACAGTTTATGTTACCTAATCAATTTAAGCCCTAAATCTACTTCGACTCTT
Organism: Avena eriantha; assembly: GCA_910589775.1. Lineage (NCBI taxonomy): Eukaryota > Viridiplantae > Streptophyta > Magnoliopsida > Poales > Poaceae > Avena > Avena eriantha. The sequence continues at coordinate 359,957,089 of OU342746.1, forward strand.
ACCCAACAGCATTGACTATCTAGTTCTAAATTAAGTATTCACGTGATTTTCAGGTAATGAAGGAAAGCCATTGCTAGTGAGGAATCACCTTGCTATGGTATCCTTCAACAATATAACAAGGCTAGCTTTTGGGAAGCGGTTCATGAATGCAGATGGGGATATTGACGAAGAAGGGCAGGAGTTCAAGATTATTGTTAACAATGGAATCAAAATTGGTGCATCTCTCTCTGTTGCTGAATTCATTTGGTACTTGAGATGGCTCTGTCCACTTAATGAGGAGCTTTACAACACCCACAATGAGAGAAGGGATCGTCTGACGAAGAAGATCATAGAAGAGCATGCGAAGGCACTCAGGGAGAGTGGTGCGAAGCAGCACTTTGTGGATGCACTGTTCACTCTCAGAGAACAGTATGACCTCAGTGATGACACAGTTTTCGGACTTCTATGGGTACGTTGGCCCCTTTTATAACTAATAAATTTATCTTTCTTATGTTCCATTTTCCTTTTAGTTTCAGATGAGATGTCGTGCTAAATTTTATTATGGAATGCGATATCAATGTCTCCGTAGTTCTTCTATTCTTTGAACAAATTCTACACAGATTTTATTGCATGATTGATTTATGGGTCAAGAGAAATATTGCTGTAGTAGGTTTAGCCAGATTAGTAAATAAATTTAGGTGAGATGCCACTATCTGAAGGTTGGTGTAAGATGCTGGGATGGGAAATCGTCTGTTTACTGTCGAGTTGGAAATTAGGTAATGATTTATATTTGCAACAACTCAACTAACAAAAATGCTTTGCACAAGGTTCAAATGCTACTCACCTATTTTTTTGTCATTCAATGCCTTTTCATATTCCTATCTTGCAGCTGCACATGCCACACTTTTCATGTCAAACTTGTTCATACTGGTAAATCAATACCCTAGAATTGCACAATAAATGCTTTCTACTGAACTTGCAACCCTGGTGATCACATTGGGCCTTTTGTGAGTTATTTGTTCTTACCATCGCAACTGTTGCTCATGTTCAGGACATGATCACCGCTGGAATGGACACAACAGTCATATCAGTTGAGTGGGCCATGGCAGAGCTGGCCAGGAACCCCAGGGTGCAGAAGAAGCTGCAAGAGGAATTGGACAGTGTCGTCGGCCGTGACCGCGTCATGTCCGAGACAGACTTCCAGAACCTGCCCTATCTGCTAGCTGTCGTCAAGGAGTCTCTCCGCCTGCACCCGCCAACGCCACTCATGCTGCCCCACAAGGCCAGTACAAGCGTCAAGGTGGGCGGCTACAACATCCCCAAGGGCGCCAACGTCATGGTGAATGTGTGGGCTGTTGCCCGCGACCCCAAGGTCTGGAGCAACCCGCTGGAGTTCAGGCCGGAGCGCTTCATGGAGGAGAGCATTGACATCAAGGGCAGTGACTTCAGAGTGCTTCCCTTTGGTGCGGGCCGGAGAGTGTGTCCCGGTGCTCAGCTTGGGATCAACCTTGTCGCCTCCATGATCGGGCACCTCCTGCACCATTTCGAGTGGTCTCTGCCGGAAGGAACCAAGCCGGAGGATGTTAACATGATGGAGTCCCCTGGGCTCGTCACATTCATGGGCACGCCGCTGCAGGCGGTCGCCAAGCCGCGCCTGGAGAAGGAGGAGCTGTACAAGAGGGTCCCGGTTGAGATCTGAGCAGCCTGTGCTGCTTGGGATGTTACGCTGCTGCTTTCAGCTAGGTGCTGAATATATAGAGCTCATGTTGTTGTAAATCGTGAGGTGTTAATTGCCTTTTGAATCGCATAAAGTTACGGCAGCGTGGATTGATTCTACATTGATTATTTACCTAGTTGTTTGTTTTCATACATTTTTGTTTTTTTAATGAAGTATATAACAACTTATGCTAGACAACCTATTTCCCCACCTAATACAATCCATGTAAATGACGTCTGAATATCTTGTTCTGAACTGAAATTTGGATGTATGCACACTTTAGACCCTGTGAGCTTTGGAAACGATAGGTTTGCCTTATTTTTCATGGAAATATATTCCCTTTTGATTTGAGTGCTGCCCGGTGTTTGTTTAAAAAACGAAAATAGTACTTATTTAAAAGTTTTGGAATATTCTTATCGCAAGTCATTTGGTGAACTTTCCGATGTCCGGATCATCACCCACCTTCAGATCATCGCACAAACTGACAGAAAATTGTTGCACATCCAACCACAAATTGCCAAGTGATCCACTGCAACGCTTATACTCTGACCAAAATTGTATTGAGTCTAGAATCCAAACCAAGATAGTAGGGTAAAGCTGTTCTTCAAAGTAATTGTCAAAAAAACGGAAGTCATCATGATGCACAAATTCACCTGCTTCTCCCCCGCTTAACTTGTACCCTTTCCCCGTAGTATTTATGAAATATCGTGTTGAATGTGTATTTTTGTATTTATGAAGTATCGTGTTGAGAGTCCATGGATTAAACCGCTCTCTCGTGACAAGTGTGTGTACCGCATAAGTCATTTACTCTTATAGGAACATCATCAAAAGGCCATGTGACTACACAAGTGCCATAGATGGCACGAAATAGAAACAAAAGGAAAAATGTAAAGGAGAAGAAGGACACAATGGCGAGCCTTCCTCTGTCTCTAATTACTCGTGCATTTGCTTGACGTAGCGTGATAATTTGGTGTCATCTTTTGACTTTATCTAGTAGATAAGTTATGTTAGGTGGAACTTTGCAATCAACTTTTTTTTTGCAAAATAACTTTGCAATCAACTTGACTACCACATTTTTCCAGATGTGGATGTTGGAAATATGTTTTTTTTGTAGTATAAAGTATTGTGTTGAGAGTTCATCATGGATTAAACAACTCTTATAGAAATATGGAAAATTCTAAAGGAGAAAAAGAACACAATGCCAACGCATCCATGCTCGTTGAGCCTTCTTCTGTCTCTTTTTACTCGTCCCTTTGCTCGACCTAGAGCAATAATTTAGCGCCACTTTTTGACATTGTCTAGATCGGTAAGGTTTTTTTTTTTTGAACGGGTACGGGTCCGAAGACCCTAGAAGCTGCTATATTAAACTTGTCGGTGGGTACATGTTACAAAAAAAACCTCAAAAGAGAGGGACAGCAAAAGCAGTACAACAATAAATGCAAAGAAGACCATAGAAACAAAAGATGAAAAGCAATCAGGTCCTCAGACTTCTTCTCCACCGCCGTCGACAACGAGCACGTCTCGTAGGCCCCCAGAGGTGACGCCAGGGACGAAACCACTTGGCAGCGCTTGGGGGGGAGTCCGTCGAGGTGCTCAATAGAGGGCCTCCACACAGGAGGTTTGAGTGAGCGCAAACTTGGCGCATCAGGGAGCTCGAGCATCTTCGAGCGTGGAGTGGCCTCTCTGGCCAGGAATAGCTCCGGCGTCTTTGCCTTCGCTTGGGAACTCCACAGGGCGCAACTTCAGATACCTGTAGAGCTTGAGGAGGAAGAAGAGCCAGCTGACCATCCTCTGTTGGATCGCCACCGCAGCGACCTTGAAGAGGAGGGAGGCGACTCGCCCACTCCAAAGGCTCCACCAAAATCGTCCCCTTGACAGGAGAACAGGACCACCAGATCGAGTAGGTCGCAGCAGAGCTTCTCCACTCCTCCTCGCCACCACGGCCGGGCGGGAGAGGATCTGCATCACCGCAAGCTGCAACGCCGCACCCTTCCTCCTCGCCTCCACGACCGGCCAGGAAGAGCCACAGCATGCAACCACCACTCGATTGATCGCCCGCGACACTCGATTTATTGACCGAAGCAGTTGTTCTTCTCTTCTTCTCCCTCACCGACCATCGGGCTAGAAGAACACAGAGAAAGAACCCTAACAACCTCCAGATCTGGTCGCCTAGATCCGGCGCTCTGCTCCACCTACCGGGCAAAACGCCCACTACTGGCATACAACCATACAAACTACAGCCTACAACTACAACGGCGACTCCCCGCCACCGTCTCTCATCGGCTATTCCGGCGAGATGGGCGCGGAGGAGCCCTGTGCTCCGGTGCACGATTCTCAAAGCAGCTCACGGGGGGGGGGGGGGGGGGGGGGGGGGGGGGGGGGGGGGGGGGGAGTATGAGTTCTAGGTGAGAAGAGATCGGTAAGGTTGGGTGGAACTCGCAACATAATTCACTCGCACATTTTCCAGATGTTGCTCTTCTATTATCTTATTATAAAAAAACACCCACTATATAAGAGGGAGTTTGGAGACAGAACGGAACTAAACTTAATTTTGGGTAAAAATCTTTAGCCTTAACCTAAGTTTGAGGTAAATTTTTGGGCACATTTTCCCCATGCCAACAGAAAGAGAGGAGTCGATCTAACCTCACAAAGTCAACTCTAAAACAGAACTCCTATAAAAAAACTCCAAAACTTAGCTAAAATCTCACGGTTGTTCCACCTAAACCCAGATAAAGCTACGCCAAAAAATTGAAGGCTGGCAATCGCATGGAGGGCCACGCACGTGGCAACCGCGCCACAGCCGCCCGATCCCGCCGACCCCTGGAATCGGACGGCGGAAACAGGGAGCGCCACGAACCAGCCAGAGCGTGAGGCCCACCTCATCCCGGATAGAGACGGACGGACGGCTGACGCGTAGCTGCGCGCGCAACGCGGGAGGTCTACTCACGTGGGCCCCCACTTCGCGCAGAGCCTACCCACCACGCAACGCCTTCTGTAGACCAGGTCCATCTCCTCCCACATACACCCTCGAGATCTTCGTACTCCTTTGGCGCCTCACGTGAGGCTAGGCCTATGCACCGGGTCCACGCACCTGGCGTCCGCGGGCCCGAGAGTTCGCGCACCTCTGCCCGCTTCCTGCGGCCATTGCGCCGCGCTGTTTATGGGAAAAAATAATTTATTTTTATTTTTTGGCCAAAAGTTAAGGAGTAACGGATAACGGAAACCCTAATCCCCCAAATCACAAATCTATCCGAATCGCTATTTAACGTTTTGCGGTTTTCTCCTCCTCCGATCCGATGTCCTCCGCGTCGCCCACCGCTCCGATCCGACCGCGAGCCGCCGCGTCCTCCCCGCCAGGCTCGGTTTCGCCGGCGCCGCTGCTGACTCGACGCCGCCGCCGCCATGAGGAAGAAGCTGGACACCCGCTTCCCTGCGGTACGGCGATTGTTCCTGCGAGTTGTTTATTTTTTCCATAAAAGTTCTCGTGTCGTAGGTTCAGATCGCCCGTTAGATTTAGATTTAGATTTAAATTTAGCGAGCATGATTAGAGGATGCGCAACTTGTTTGTGTGCTCATCTTTTCATGTGCGGTTTTGTTTAGGGTCGCTAGGCGATGCACTTGTGACATGCAATCTATATATCTTGGTCCTGTCCTCTGTTGGGATTGCTAGATGAACTTTTGAGGAATTTCTTGGGTGCAATCGCTAGATATTATATGGAGACTTTGCAGGGCGATTAGAATTTCTAGCCCTTTGTGTGTGCTCATCCTTTGTTTGCTTCAATCGAAGTTTGTATTTCTGGTAGATATATGTTTCCCTATTGTGATGGCAATGAAACTGTGTTGATAGAAGGGTGTGATTTTGTGGGTGGCTTGTTTGATTCATGTATCAGGAATCTTCAGCCTTTGGATCTAATTGGTAGATATGCTGTAGATGTAGGCATTTGATGCGTGAAAACCCTGGATATGGCTTAGATTCTGCCTTAATGGTTTGGTATTATAGTTTCTTGCTGTCCTACTTCTGTAATTGAAATCAGGGTCAATTTATTGTGGGCTTGCATAGCTTGTTATGATCAAATCCTTGGAAATCAGGGTCAATTTATTGTGGGCTTGCATAGTTATGACCAAATCCTTGGTTTAAGCTCTCACGCTTTGACAGGTAGATTTGTACGAAGGAAACCTCGATTAGTTGCATTCACTATTTACCAAAAAAAGATGGGACATGATTTATTGAATGGCACTGTTATCAATATGAGAATTTTCAGGAATGATAAATTAACTGCGACAGCAGTGTCTTACGTGTCCCAAGAGGAGATCAACTCTAGGTCTTCTGCAGTGTTTCCTGTTTTGCTTACTAGCTTGGGTAGTGGGGACTAGTAGCTTAGTTGTAGGTTTTGGTTTAATTCCCCTCAAATCGGGCCGCTTGTACGTAAACTGATATTCCTGCTTAACAGGCACTGCTCTTACTGTTTCCTATGTAAAATGAGGAGAGCGATTGTTATTGCAAAAATGCACAATATTTTTTTTTGCTAACATTATGGAATCAATCATACAAGTTCTTTTTATAGCTGTCAATCTGTTGACATTGGTATCATGGTTGTTTAGATCTAGATTGTTTACAGTGATGTGCATATCTCCATATAGTGGCAGGGAAACTTCTTAACAAGTTATTACAGTTTAGCATTTTGTAGTGTATATATAGTCTAAATAGACCGAATAGGATTCTACTGCTTAACCATCTGGTCTACCTCAGGCGGTGAGTGTTCGTTAAAGCTGTGTACAATCGATAAATATAATTAGTATAAAATTCCAGAGGTAATATCTAATTCCGAGCACTGAGAATTCTCAAATGTAATTTTGGTCTATCTTTGGGAGAAGTGGCATATGCTTGCTGTACAATGGAGTCCTCATGATACTGAGGTTCTAGTACAGGAGATAGAGGTGGCTTTTTCATTAACCTTTTGTTTCACAAGGTGCTAGGAGAATCTCCTTCCTTCATCTGTTACAACCAATGCTTATAATCACATGTGAATACCCGTTAAAATTAGCGTTGCTTGCATTTTAGTATAGGGCAATCATAATTATGATTTATGTGAGCCTTTTATGGATGATAGGTTGTCATTATTTCAATAAAATGGCAGGTTCATAGTAGTCTTTTTTAGATGGTATCGTGGGCTCTTTTGTTAATGTAATGTCAGCTTACTTTGTAATTTGTTATACAGCCTCGGATTAAGAAGATCATGCAAGCAGATGAAGATGTTGGCAAGATTGCTTTGGCCGTACCTGTTCTAGTGTGTAAGTTCTATACAACCGCTTTCTAGAAATTTTCCTTGTAACTCATCTATTACTAGTTGTGGAGTATTTCATTACATGCTGCATCTCATTTTTACCATTTTACTATTCTTCAACAAGAGAGTTGAGTAGTTTTATGTTCACAAACATATTGCTACATACGTCGTTGGTCTATCTAGGATGTGCCTCTTCAGAAAATGATGTTTTAAATACCATTCATATTTCAATGTTGTTGGTAAAATATTATGTTAGAAGACTTTAGAAATATAGATCTTTATTATCTTCTCGGTGTAAACAGAACATAGGCAAAATTGTAGAACTATTTTTAGTATTTTGTCCTTTGGGGAGGTTGACAGGAATAAATCATGAATTTGTCATTATGGAGTCGTGTTTTGTACTATATGGAGCATGACACGTTTGTGGCTGTCAGGTGGTCACTTGTAAGAACTAAATCTATCACCGTACCAGTGAATATCCAACCTCAGAACAACACTTCTATTCAGATGACATGATTTGACCACTCTAGTTGTCGATTTTAAACTTGAGAATAATACTAACCATAAAACATATAGGGAAGATGTAGAGCAATGCTAGTCATCATTCTCTCTTGATAAAAGAAGGAACTTACTACCAAGGTCATCAGAGCTGAGGTGCAAATGTGAGTCCCGTGGCCAAGGCAAATTGAGCACAGGCTCAATGGAAAATACCCTCATAGCATTCACAATTTCCAAGCAGCAATGTAACTTTGTAAGCCTATTTCCCTATATTTTTCCAAGCATCCATAGTTGTTTTCCACCTCTTCCCCCACAGGGACCTTGCCCCCACATTTCCATGTCATAGTGACCTCTGACTGACTCCTCCACCAGGCATCTCATCTCTACCCTGTTGGCTTCCCGATATGCTATCACCATGTCTTCATGATTTAGCTTTATCTTTTATTGTGATTTGCGGCAAAGTCAATATATTTTTATACGTCATGGGGGGTCAAACTTGGTAGAGGAGAAGATGGGGCACAAGTTAGGCTGGGGGAGCCATGTTAAGGGCCAAGGGAAATCTGGGAGAAGGCTGGGGGAGAGGGGGGTTATGGGAACATAGTTGCGGGAAGAGCTGATGTAGCAATGTATCATTAAATGACTGGTAATCAAGGATACTTGACTGTCGACACTCTCTGCCAGGTCAGTGTGAATTAGAGCCATTCCATTTTGGTTGTATCTACTCAAATGTGGCTGCATCTAGAAATCAATAGGACTCATACTCCTACAAGCAGTACATATATCATTCATTGCAAGGTATAGCTTACTTGCATGCGTGTATTTGAACTTACTGATAAATTACTATTGACATGTACATGTTGATATAAGATTGTCACTAGCTATAGGCGATAGCAAATAGTAACTCGATGATTTTTTTATTACACCTACATGCTTTTATTCTCTTACTCCCTCCGTTCCATAATTGTTGTCGTTGTTTTAGTTCAAATTTATAGTTTGTTTATGTAAGAACTCTTTGTAACTCACATCATGCATTCGCGTTCAAGTTTCATCTAACATCTTTGTCTAATGTCCATGATCTGCAGCCAAAGCGTTGGAGATGTTTTTGCAAGACTTGTGTGATAGGACATATAATATTACAGTTCAGAAAGGGGTCAAGACAGTGAGTTCGTCGCATTTGTAAGTTTGCTTCACTTTATATATGATTGTCATATCGAAACATTTTTCTTGCTGACTCAGTAGGGATATATGCATAATTTATATTACGATATAAAAACTTGATTGTTAGTATGGCAGAATCTTGTTTGCATTACCCATTTGGCATTTTGATTTTTTGTAACAATACACCCATTCTTGCTTTTCTTTTGTCAAGGTTCATTCTACAGCCGTAATCTACACTGCAAAGATCACATGTGGTTGAAAATTAACATCGTTTCACTGAACACATGGCCACAGGCCCCACCTATCATTGTCATAGTGGCTGTTAGTTTTCAGTTTGCGGCTTTACTCAACAAATTTCCTTGTATAACAAATGTTAAAATTGAAGAAACTTTGACACCCTGATACTGCTCTAGCACTCTTGCATAATTACATTGCCCAGAACAACGAGTCTGGGCTAGTTCCTTTCATTTCATGCTGAACTAATTCTGTAGTTGGTATCTTTTTATACATTGATCCTATTTATGCCAAAGTCAGCAGCATGTTGTAATGAAGATGTAGAAGTATCTTCCTTAATACATGTTTTTGAAAAAAAAGACAAATGGTAGGTAAGCATTTTTCCTGTGGTTGTCAATATTGGTTTTGGGTATTACCGTTGTGGTTGCATTATTTCAGTTTGTGGTAGAAATGGACTTTTATTTTCTTGATCCTGATATGCATTATGTATTATTTACTGAGGAAAAGCATTTGTTTTGTCTGATGGTCTCATTATCTCATTCAGTATTATGACTTTACAGGAAACAGTGCGTCCAGGGTTACGAAGTGTATGATTTCTTGAAGAATGTAGTCAGCAAAGTTCCAGATTTAGGTGCACCTGATGCCAGTACGGACGATAAGCTTGGAAAAAGAAGGTAAGGTGTCAAATTGTTGTTAATTAAACTCTGAATTGGACTTCAATAACTCCTGATATGTCATCAGGAAACATGCTGAAGATGAAAGTGAGGAGGAATCGAAGCGGACAAGAAATGTTAGTCTTTGTTATCCATACCTTTCTGTATATATATGTTGTATATTTACACAGCTTACATATACTTTTCGTGAGCAGTTTTTAGTTTGACCATCATGACATCCATGACTATCTTATTTTCTGTCAGAGCTTTAGTTTAGTTCTGCCTTGGCTGATAAAAGTTTTGTAACCATGCAGGAAGCAGCAAGCCAAACAAGCAATGGTAGAGGGCGTGGGAGGGGACGTGGGAGAGGCCGCCGTGGTGCTGGTGGGCGTGTAGCTGAGAGGGAGATTGAAAACCATGAATCAGGTCAGAGCCAGTTTAGCAAGCCAGGACACCTGAAGGTAGAGATTGGAGATGGGTTCTCTGACACAGTTGACACCAAGGAGACAACACCTGTGAGCAATGCCAGGGCCTCCTTAAGGGACATTGACTTGAACATAGATCTTACTGAGTATGAGGAGGATACAGCAGTGGAGCAGCTCCAGCCTTCAGAAGCTCTAGTGATGGCGGTGGCTGCAGCCCCTGCAGGACCGGCGGTCTCCCAGGTGAGAGAAGAAGTGAAGACCAAGGATTTCCTCAGTTGGCAGCTGCCTGAGATGAACAAGATGGCCATGGACCCAGTCCAGTTTGCGCTGTCGTCGAACCATAGGTTAGAGGAGGAGGATGAGGACTATGACAATGAGGAATGATGACTTAGAAGCTAGCTCTGGACCTAGTTTGGGAGGCTGATAGGTAGACTTGACTATTGTACATCCTATAGTAGTTCCAGCTCAATTCTGTAGCGACTCAACTGTATCATATGTGTGCCAGCAGAAGCTGCAGAAGTAGTTTATTTAGGATGTAATGATTGCTCAATAGCCAGTAGCTAGTGCTTTGTGTCAAAGTATATCTGGACAGGTTTGCAAGTTGTAAATCCTGGTTGCTCTCCAGTTTAATGTTACCATATGAGTTTGAGACAATCCTGGTTGAAAATTTCCCCGCTTCAGTGATAGATTTGACAATGAACTAGCTGAAGAATCTTGTCATTTCTGGAGTCACATCCAGATGCAATACGGAGCAGGCTTATATTCATCATAAAACGCCTAATAGCCATTGATAATTAATCATCTCGCTGCGCCGGGAAGCCATGCGCCATGCTGGGATGCTTGTTACATAGCCTTCCCAGTGAGGAGACGATCTCACATCCATTCTCTCGCGGTCACACCATTTGCCCCACTCCCAGTTTTACTAAACCCTAGACCCTCTACAACAATGGCTATCTGGCGCCACTAGAATTTCAGTTCCGGAGGATGAGCGCCTGTGGCGTGCCGATCCCGCTGCCGTCCCAATGCTTTGCTCGGGTCAGGGCTATCAAAGTGCACTTCTATGGCATCTTCACGCCGAAGCAGGGCCCCGATCCCTTGTCAGATTCGGAGGACAACATACACTAGAATGAGTTCTCGACAACTTCACCAGGCGGAGCTCAACGGAGAGCAACGACCCTCCACCGGCGTATTCGAATGCTACCGGCCGCAAGTTGTGGTGGGGCGCGCCGAGGTGCACACTCGCCACCGCGATGGAGCGCCTAGACTACCCACCCCCACCCCCGCTTGTGCCGGCGCCGCGGCGGTGGGCATTTCGAAGGATGACGTTGTCCATGTCGTCCTCCTCCTCGCGGTCTTCCTCCTCGACGCCGAGGACTCCCCTAGCACGCGTTAAGAACGAGGAGGCCGACTTTCCGCCTTCAAAGAAGGCGCATGAGGCAACGCTGGAGGAGTACCACGATGCCCAACTCTATCACGAGGCCGATGACCACGACAACCTGGAGGAGTACCACGATTCCCAACTCCATCACGTGCCGCCAGTGAGCAACGAGTTCGCCGGAACTTCATCGACCTTGCCGCCAAACGACGACAAGCCGGTCCGAGCGGATGCCACGACAATGGCGAGGGCGCCAGCCGTGCCCACCGCCGAGCGACAACGGCGAGGAGGATGACTACACCGTCTTCTACCGCCATCTTGGCCTTTAGATATAGATTAGTTTAGGTATTTGCTGAATTTTTCATGAACTTGTAACTTTCCTAAATTTTATGAATGATTTTATGAATGAAATTTGGCGTCATGGTCCAATTCAATTTTAAGAAAAACTTATCGTGGGCGCTTGCCCAATAACCGAAACATGCGCCGGTACATCATACGGCGCAAAATCGCCCACTGCTGGAGTCCGTACAGGTGGACGCTGGAGATGCAATGATATGCGGGAATCATACCCACATGTACTGTAATAGACAAGGTACGGATGAGCAGATTTATTCATCATAAATCACTTATAGTACTAGCCAGTGAGAATTACAAACCACAATCTTGTGCTGCTGTATTAATTACACATATGCAGAGTAGAGTATCTTAGGCGGCGGCCGGCTTGAATTCCTGGAGCTGCTTGAAGTTCTCCCAGGCCTTCTCCCAGACCTTGGCCTCGTACAGCTTCTTGGCGCCGCCCTCCTTGACCTCGATGGTGAAGTAGTGCATGCACCCCGCCACCACCTGATGCCTCACCTTCACCAGCCTCTCGAACTCCAGCAGCGCGTTCTGCAATTCAGAGTTCAGACATCACGATGGATCATCAGGTAACGTGAACAGAAAGTAAAATTCTCGGATCGGGCTGGGGGCATGGGAGGACTTACGGCCTTGGTGTTGTGCTCGGCGACGGCGAACCGGGCCAGCTCGATGGTCTCGAGGTCGTTCTCCCTCCCCGCCGGCGCGTCCTGGATGCCTCCCAGCAGCGGCCGGCGCCGTGGACCGTCGTGCGTCGCCTCGGCCATCGCTGCTGCCGTCCGCCGGGTCGCGCTGTTGTGAACCGCGGGAGGAGTACTGTAGAATGGCAGACAGCTGCTACGCGAGAACTGATTCCGTCAATAATCGAGAAGATCAATCTCCGTAGATATCGAGCGGAACAGAGTCGGGGAGGGGATTATATAGCGACCTGAGGGGCAAAGGGAAGGGACATGTAATCTGCTACGGGAGCGCGACAGTTTTGGGGCCACTCGCACGTCGGTCGAAGCGCTGCAAATGAACGCTTAACGCGGAAGGCAAGTGGTGTCGAAGTAAACAGGCGCCAACGGAGTTCAGCGATTACAAAGTCCCTATCCCACCTAGAGTGGATTTTCGTTCCGTGGAGTGCATGCATGTATCCAACGAGTCCGTTGGTGTTACCGTTAGAGATTTGTGCTCTGCTTTTTTTATTTTCAAGGTTTATTAGTCTAGTACTTATTATGTGAGGTTTTATCTTGTTTCAACAAGGTATCGTCATGTTTCAATGTGTAACAAATACATGGTGAATCTACCGTGCATGGTAAAAATTCTTTTCCCTCACACCACAGACTTTTTCTTATTTAGACACATGCACTAATAAGGCAGACATCTAAAAAGAAATCACTTCTGAAGCTTAAAACTATCATAGCAATGTTTTTTTTTGTCTCCCTTGTCTCCGATATATTGGAGGTGGTCTGGACCACGTTGACTGCATCGGATATATTGGAGGCTTGTTATGTGAAAACGAATCTCTGACATGGGCGCAAGCCGAACCTCTCAGATAGTGTCTTTCCCAGATGATGTGGGCTTAAGCACCAAAGTATGGCATATCTTTGACAGGTGGTACTGAACAATAGTGGTCATTTCAACAGCAAGTATAGAGCACCCAACCTTTATAGTTGATTGTTGAACCGACAAACAACATGGAAGCCATATTTGACCATGAGAGGATCATTAAAAGAGCAATGCCAATGATTTTACGAAGCTCCTCATGAATACCTTATACACTCGAGAACTCACTATTTTCTTATACCTAATAGTATACCCAAAAACTTCTAGCTCGATATTTTCAACCATGCACTTTAGAAATTTCTACTAAGATATTCAACAATACTAGAATTAATATATGTGGAACACAAACACTCTAATTCATGTTAGTCTCATAGATTATTATATAGCGGCACACAATTTGTCCTTTTTATTTCTCACTTTAAAGGGGACATTTTCAAAGAATTATCCTCAGTCTCAAAAAGGATGAAGCATTTTTTTGTCAAACCAAATTGATTTACATTTGGTTCTATTTATAACTAGTCAAAATAGTAGGCCCCAAAATAAATACATTGAAATAATGAAGTATTAAAAGTATACAAGTTTAATATAAATATGAATTTCATGTTTTACACCACGGCCCAAACGACGGCGGCCTTCAAGCAGCAACGCTCTCACACAAAAACAGGGGATCTGGAAGCTACGTCTTAGAGTCTCCCTCGTTAGCTAGTGCACACCGTTAGAATAGGAGACAAGGGAGGAAGAAAGAGAGGATCGTCATTGATCATCCTCCCTCCCTGCAATCAACAAGGATGAAGCACACGGATCCACCATCCCTCCCCTCAACCAATCACGACGATGTTTGGGCTCCAACATGCAGCCCCTCTTCTTTCTCACTCTCTTGCTCTCGGACGGAGGTAGAAGAAGCACATTAGTTTTTCGGCCACAAACGCCTGTATCTTGGCAGACTCGGCTTAAACCAAATGAATTGGATACGTGGTGCTTATAAAGACACCACTGAGAGCAACAAACTCCAGGCGGGTCTCATGCACACGTACGCATGATCCGCACGAACCGGCCTCCACTCGTACACGAGCCACACGCTCATACGCACGAAGCGGCCTGTCCTCCGAGCTGATCGCAAGCCACCATCTCCTCTACTACCTATCATGCAACTAACAACCCGGAGACGTACTCCACTAGTGCATGAAACACACGCGCACACACACAATGATCAGAATTATACTAAATCTTTGAGAGATTTTCTGTTCTTGACAAGAATTTAGATCAATGAAAGCATCGTATATGATGCTATATTAGAATGGAGAGTACGTTCTAAGCTACTAACTTCTTCAAGACATGCATACTGTATTTTGTTTTTTAAAGTAAAGTACTACAAATAGAAGCAGTAGGAGGATTCTCACCTTGAAGTTGATTTTCTGCACTTAGACTTAGTAGATTGAGGACGATTTCAATATGGCGCAGCCCCTATCACTAGTAGAGAAAAATTTATAGCCGGATTTCTAACCGCCGGCGAAGAGGTCACGGGGGTCGCCGATAGTAAGGCTATCCAGGCCTTCCTCGCAATACCACCGGCGAAATGAAATAGGCGGCGCCGGGGCTAGGCCAGTTATCACCGGCGAACATGTTTAACGAGCGCCGGGGCTATGGTGGGCCCCGTGCCCCTGGATGGGCTGACCTTTACCGCTGGCGAATAAAGCCCTTAGGTGACGGGGGTACGATGGGCTCGATGGGCCACCCGGGCCGAAAAAAGTAAGTTGTCCCCGACGAATTTAGCACTGAGGCGCCGGTTATAAGTGCGAGCCCCACCTGTAAGTGCTCATCTATCAAAAAATCCCCAATTCCCACTCGATCCCTCGCACACAAACCCTAGCTAGCCGCACACTGCTGATGACCCACAAGTATAGGGGGTGTATCATAGTATTTTCGATAAGTAAGAGTGTCCAACCCAACGAGGAGTAGAACGTGCTGGCTAGTGGTATGGATTAGGAATTCTCTGTAAATACATATCAAACGGATTTTTAGGGGTTTTTGATAATGCAAGTAAATAAAGTACGAGTAAATAAAAGACAATGAGAATAAATGCAACGAGTGGTCCAATCCTTTCTTTAGCAAAGGACAAGCTGGTTGTATTACAAGATGACCAAACGTTCTCGAGGACACATGGGATATTGTCAAGTGCTTTCGCTTCAGAATTCCCTCTCAGTACAGGTTTTTGGCTAGCAAGGCTGGGTAGCAAGTATAAGAGTTGAAGAAAACAAACAAACATACAAGCGATAAAAACAAACATGCAATCTTCCTTGGAAGTACAGAAGATCTTAACTAGAGACTACTAAACTCATGAGCAAATCAAGAAAGAAAGATGATGAAATTATATTTCTTTAGAGTACTTTTATCTTTTTCATTCAACTCTCAAAAATAGTATTGCTACTGACCGAGCAAGGTTTTCCAAAACCAACTAAATTAACTCAATGATCCCAAAGTGATACACAATACTAACAACAAGATCAATCATATAACCATGAATTGAAAACTAATATAAGATATGCAAAAGAGTAAATGATAGAACTTCTCATTAATATTGCATAACGACAAATCACACCAAGGGATACATATCTAACGAGAGAAGGGACACTTCCATAATACAAACCATCCTACACGATAACTTCTCTATTCATGATATGACTCTACTAAAAAGGTAAAAAGATAGAAGATAGTGATGTGATACCGCGACACTCCCCCAAACTTGGGACAAACCAAGGGGATGCCAAACCTGATGATGAATTATTCCTTCGGTGGTGGTGGTATTCTCTCGATGAGCTTTTTGATCAATTTCCCCAAGTCCTCAATCTCGAAGGTGAGAGTACGAATCAACTCCGAGTTGTGCTCGATGCGATGCATGATCATGTCAGGTTGTGAATCCCAACTCTTGCGATTCTTTCCCCACTCTCCTTCCTTGAAGTCTTCTTTTCCTGCATGGCTAGAACGAGGCAAATCCCAATTGGAGGGTAATTTCTCCTTGGGCATATTCTGGTATTGATGCTCATGGATAAGGGTATGGAAAGGATTCTTGGTGCGTGGAGGAAGTGACCATGGATCTAATCAGTGACGAGGAGGATTTCCTCCAATTGACATAATCTTGGCCGGGTTTGCCACCACTCCAATGCTTGCAATGGTAGTGCCGGTGTGCGGATGTTGGCTTTTCTTTGTCTCCTCTTCACCTTCACTCTTGATCTACTTCTTCTGCCCGGGGTCTTGGAGATCCTCCTCCATAGGCTCCTTTCCCTTATCCTTGGCGGACACCATTGTGCTTCTAAGCTTTCAAGAATAGTTCCTGGCAGAAACAGATCGAAATGAAAACACGACGAGAACACGGTATACAAACCTCGGGGGATCCGGGGGATTATATATTACGAAGTTTTACAACAAACGGAAGGTACTAGGAGAAAACGGATCAGAGACGGAGTCCGGGGTGGCCTCACCACCTGGTGGCATGACCAGGGGTGGGCCCGTGCCACAGGGTGGTGTGAGCCACCCTGGCTCCGTTTCCGTCCCTCTTTCGCTTTGTAGCTTTCCTTGTTGGATAAAAACTGCAAAAATATAACTAGACAGATCTTTCGCGGAACTTTTCTTACCATGACTGTTACCTATTCGAAAACGGACTCTGCATGTCTCTGAATTTGGTCTTTGATAAATTTTTCTGGAGTTATAACTTGAAAAGCATCAACATCTTCATTGTAAGAATCTCCAGCAATATAGTGCTTGAGTCGCTGCCCATTCACCACTTGTGTCGTGTTATCTTTTAAAGAAGAAATTTTTATTGCTCCTGAACGGTACACTTCTTCAATAACAAAAGGTCCTTCCCATTTTGACAGTAGCTTCCGTGCAAAAAATCTGAGACGAGACCTATACAATAGAACTTTCTCACCAACATGGAATTCTCTCTTAAGTATTCGCTTATCATGCCATCTTTTAACTTTTTCCTTAAAGAGTCTAGCATTCTCATATGCTTCACTCCTCCATTCATCCAACGAACTTAAGTTAAATAATCTTTTTTCACCAGCAAGCTTACAATCTCTATTGATTTCTTTAACTGCCTAGTAAGCTTTGTGTTCTAATTCTAAAGGCAGGTGACAAGCTTTCCCATAAACCATTTCATAAGGAGACATCCCCATAGGATTTTTATAGGCAGTCCTATAATCCCATAAAGGATCGTTCAACTTTTTAGCCCAATTTTTTCTAGATCTATTAACAGTCTTTTGCAAGATGGATTTAATTTCTCTATTTGATAACTCTACTTGTCCACTAGTTTGGGGATGATAAGCTTAAGCAATTCTATGGTTAACATCATATTTAGCAAGGGTCTTTCTGAAACCACCATGAATGAAATGAGAACCCCCATCAGTGATAAGATACCTAGGCACTCCGAACCTAGGAAAGATAACATCCTTAAGCATTTTTAGAGAGGTTTCTCCGTCAGCACTTTTCGTAGGAATGGCTTCTACCCACTTAGTAACATAATCAACGGCAACAAGAATATGAGTATAACCTTTTGAAGGAGGAAAAGGGCCCATAAAGTCAAATCCCCAACAGTCAAAGGGTTCAATAACTAAAGAGTAATTCATAGGCATTTCATTGCGTCTAGAGATATTACCAACACGCTGACACTCATCACAGGATAAGACAAATTTTCTTGCATCTTTAAAGAGGGTAGGCCAGTAAAAACCTGATTGTAGTACCTTCTATGTAGTTCTATCTCCTGCATGATGCCCTCCATAGGCACTACCATGACAATTCTGCAATATCTCCTTTTGCTCATATTCTGGAACACATCTTCGTATAATACCATCCACTCCTTCTTTACATAAGTGTGGGTCATCCCAAAAATAATGCTTCAAATCATAAAAAAACTTTCTTCTTTGCCGAGCTGTAAAAGTTGGAGGCAAATACTTGGAGACAATAAAGTTAGCATAATCAGCGTACCAAGGGCTCCCTCGCGAGCTTACCCCTATTGCGGCCAACTGTTCATTCGGGAAACTATCATTAATAGGCATAGGGTCAAAAGAGATGTTTTCCAACCGAGATAAATTATCAGCAACAGGATTTTCAGCACCTTTCCTATCTACATTATGTAGATCAAACTCTTGCAAAAGCAGCACCCATCTAATAAGCCTAGGCTTATCATCTTTTTTCGTCATAAGGTACTTAATAGCAGCATGATCAGTATGAATGGTAACTTTTGAGTCTACAATATAAGGTCTAAACTTATCACAAGCAAAGACAATAGCTAGGAATTATTTTTCAGTAGTAGCATAATTCTTTTGAGCAGTGTCAAGAGTCTTACTAGCATAATGGATAACATTTAACTTTTTATCAATTCGTTTCCCAAGGACAGCACCTACAGCAAAATCACTAGCATCACACATTATTTCAAAGGGTAAACTCCAATCAGGTGGTTGAACAATAGGAGCTATTGTTAATGCCTTCTTAAGAGTTTCAAAAGCTTCCTTGCAATCATCAACAAAAACAAAGGGTACATCTTTTGAAGAAGATTAGTGGGGGGTTTTGATATCTTAGAGAAATCTTTAATAAATCTTCTATAGAAACCAGCATGACCAAGGATACTACGAATACCTTTGATGTCTCTTGGACATGGCATTTTCTCAATTGCCTCAACTTTAGCTCTATCCAATTCTATGCCTCTTTCGGAGACCTTATGACCAAGGACAATTCCTTCATTAACCATGAAGTGGCATTTCTCCCAATTAAGAACAATATTGGTTTCTTCACATCTTTGCAAAACTTTATCAAGGTTATGCAGAAAATTATCAAAAGAAGTTCCATAGACGGAGAAGTCATCCATGAAAACTTCCACAATTTCCTCACAAAAACCATGAATGATAGCAGACATGCATCTTTGAAAAGTAGTAGGAGCATTACACAAACCAAAAGGCATACATTTATAAGCATAGGTTCCATAAGGGCAAGTAAAAGTAGTTTTTTCTTGATCTTGTTGTTTAACAGCAATTTGAGAAAACCCAGACTATCCATCAAGAAAACAAAAATGGGTCTTTTTAGACAACCTTTCTAACATTTGATCGATAAAAGGAAGTGGGTAATGATCTTTCTTAGTAACTTTGTTAACTTTCCTGAAATCAATGCACATTCTATAGCCTACTACTATTCTTTGGGGAATAAGCTCATCATTATCATTGGGGACGACGGTAATTCCCCCTTTTTAGGGACACAATGAACAAGACTAACCCATTCACTATCAGCAATAGGGTAAATAATACCAGCATCAAGGAGTTTCAATACCTCATTTCTTACCACTTCCTTCATCTTAGGATTTAAACCCCGTTGGTGCTCTACCACTGGCTTTGCATCTGGTTCTATATTGATAGCATGCTGACATATAGTAGGAGAAATCCCTTTTAAATCATCCAGAGTATAGCCCATAGCCCCTCGGTGTTTCTTAAGTACCTCCAATAACCTTTATTTTTCCTTCCCTGAAAGTTTAGAGCTAATAATATCAGGATATATCTTATTATCATCAATGTAAGCATATTTAAGATCATCGGGTAAAGCTTTTAGATCGAAAACTGGATCCTAGGTGGCAACGTGGTACCCAAGTCTTCTACCGACAAGTTATGCTTAAGCATCTTAGGTTGACTACGGAGAATCTCGTTAATCTCATTCCTTTCTTCAATGAAGATTTCACTTTCATGATCTTCCATGAATTGCAGCAAAGCATTGTTAGGAGCAAGAGAAATAGAAGCAAGTTGTTCAACTCCAAAATCCTCATTATGGGTTTCATTTTCACAAGGTTCTTTAGTAAATTTCGAAAAATTAAACTCATAAGATTCCCCATCAAACTTAGTCAAGATTTTCTCCCTTTTGCAAACTATAATAGCTCCACAAGTACTCAAGAAAGGTCTACCAAAAATGATAGGATAAGTTTTACTAGCAGCTGAACCAAGTACTATAAAATCAGCAGGATACTTAATCTTACCACAAAGAACTTCTACATCACGTACAATACCAATTGGAGAGATGGTCTCTCTATTAGCAAGGTGAATAACCACATCAATCTCTTCCAGTTTGCAGGGACTGATTTCTTGCATAATTTCTCTGTAAAGCTCATAAGGAATAGCACTAGAACTTGCACCAATATCACATAAACCATAATAGCAATGATCACCAATTCTAACAGAAATCACAAGGACACTAGCCTTTTAGTTCTATTAGGATGTGAGACAATATTAGAAGCATCCTCACAAAAGACTATGTGTCCATCTTCTACACTTTTAGTGACAAGGACTTTCAAAATTGCTACAACAGGTTCAATCTTTATTTGTTTGTCAGGTTTTATAGTTCTCTTTGCACTTTTAGTGATTACACTAGTTATCATAGGATGATCCTTTACCCTATCCGGGAAGGGTATTTTCTTGATATAAGGTTCAAGTAGGATATAATCAATAGTGCAAAATTCAGTACTCCCAACAGGAACATAGTCAACAATATCTTTATATGGTGCATGGTACTTGTTCCATCCCCTTTTTGGAATTTCAATATAAGAAGCTGATGGCTCAATGCACGGCGCCCAGAAAAATGCTTGATGGCGGTGTTGATGTAGAGCTCGTTGGGAACCCTAAGAGGAAGGTATGATGAGCACAGCAACAAGTTTCCCTCAGTTATGAAAACAAGGTTTAATCGAACCAGTAGGAGCCAGGAAACACCCCAAAGGTGTTACTAGCTGAGCTTTGGCAGGGCACACTATCGGTGCTAGTAGCAACGTGGAGACCTCCACAACACAACCACAGAACTTTGTCCCCAACTTGCGATGAGGTTGTCAATCTCACCGTGTTTTGCGGAAAACAAAGGATTAAACGTATCGAATGGAAAGAAGTAAAAGTTTGCAGAAAGTAAACACAAAGCAGTAAAAGATTGTAGATTGTATGTAAATAAAAAGTACCGGGATCCATAGTTCACTAGAGGTGGTTCTCCTTAAGATAGATAACATGCTGGGTGAACAAATTACAGCGGGCAATTGACAAACACCGAGAAAGCAATACATGCATATACTAATCATCTTGACTCCTTTGAGACTTGATTGGGCATTACAACATAATACATAGACCGCCATCCGAATGCATTTATGACTAATAATCCACCTTCAGGTTATCATCCGAACCC
The DNA here is from genome assembly GCA_910589775.1 of Avena eriantha. NCBI lineage: Eukaryota > Viridiplantae > Streptophyta > Magnoliopsida > Poales > Poaceae > Avena > Avena eriantha. Next base: position 359,978,508 of record OU342746.1, read on the forward strand.
CCTCCAGTATTAATTTGCAAGCAACAGATTATTGCTTTACGAACTACGTGTAAAGTAAACAATACGATTGTTCTATGAACAAAGGATTGTTGTTTTCTCCCTAGTAGCAACAACACATCTAGTACCTTAGAGATTTCTGTCACTTCCCTAGATTACTAGAGGCATGAACCCACTATCGAGCATAAATACTAACTCTTGGAGTTGGTAGCATCTACTTGGCCAAGATAGCTACTAACAACGGAAAGCATGCAAGATCTCAAATAACAAAGACATGATAGAATCAATAATCAATATGAAATAGCATCTCAATATCCATAGGATCCCCGCAAACACAACATGTATGAATTACAAATAGATGATCTTGATCATGAACGGAGCTCACAAGATCTAAACATGAAAGCACAAAGGAGGAGAACTAGCCATCTAGCTACTACATGGATCTGTAGTCCAAGGATGAACTACTCACACATCACACCGGAGGCTTGCATGGTGATGAAGAAGGCCTCCAGGGTGAATTGCCCTCTCCGGAAGGGTGCCGGGAAGAGCTTCAGATCCCTCCCGATCTAGGGATGGAGATGACGGCGGCTACAGACTCTTTCGTGGATTTTTGATCGGGTACTTAGGGTTTTTGTCCCGAGGGCAATATATAGGCGGAAGGGGAGGCCGAGGGGGCGCCAGGGCTGGCCTCACCACACCCTGGCGCGGGCCCAGCCTGGCCGCGCGGCCAGGTGGTGTGGCCGGCCCCTGGCCCTTCTTCGTCTCGTATTCTGGCACTTGATCACTTCCGTCTCGTATTCTGGCACTTGATCACTCCCCTGGCCCTTGCCCGATGATACGGAAGAATCCCCATATCAAAATGACAAGGCAAGCAGACAACAAGCATCTCAGCAATCTTCTTATTTACCATGGGAATATGGTGCTTTTTTCTCTCTTTCCTCTTTTCATAATCTCTTTTTTTCCTCTTTTTTCTCAATATAGGACTCTTTTTTATAAGAAGAATGCTTCATAGACAGCTCATTATGGTTACGCTGTAGGTTTCCACCATGTCAGCATGGATTAGACCAGCGGCCCAGGCGTTTCTCTAACACATATACATAAGTCCATGGACTTACAATCTCCCCTTTCATTTCACACTAACGACATCCACAGACAAAAGAGCATGATATCAACTAGGTACAAGTACCAAGTGCAATGTTGAAAGCTTTCCCCATGACAGCATGGTTCTGCTAATTCCCAACAAATAAGTGCAAGCATATACAACATAGACGACACAATGGTTCAAGTTTATTAAGGACAAGAAAAGTAAAGTGTGCCATCAAGTTCGTGAGAGCTTTAATCACTAGCTTTCTCATAACAAGTTTAATTTGGAAGGTAAACAAAAACATGAATATACTTGGAATAGCTTAAGCTAGTAGGTAGGTATGGTGGACTCTTTGGAATAACTTGGAGGGAGTTGTATGCATGAGTGGAACTCATACTTGGTTGTGGAGGCTAGCAAAAGACTGGGAGCGACAAACTAAGAGAGCAATAATGGCCATAATCATGCAGAGCGACAAAACATCATTGATCAAAGCATAAAGTGATACTACAAGTTGAAAACTAAAGGATCATAAAGGCTATGGTGACTTGAGATAGTCATAACATGGTGTGAGCATGCGCCAAGTTAACCCAAATAAAGCATCAAAGGAGAATACCACTATACTATGCTTTAATATGCTAAAACAACGCATGATTCATCCAAGGCACATTAAGCAATCTCAATTGTTTATAAAAAGTCATGCTACAACAAAGAATACTAATCATAAAGCCAAAACAATATCAAGCCTGGCATGACAAAGCATAGGCCACTGTCAAAAACAAGCTCTGTTTACCACTTAAGCATGAGCTTTCCTACTCTTTTTCAAACCAAACCAAACTATTTGAAAACCAATGTATGAAAGAGGGAGTCCAACCAATTTATTCAGCAAACTAAGCAAACAAAATCAAACCAGAAACCAAAACAAAAACAAAAAAGAAGAGGCTCCAAGAACAACACAACTGTTTATGAAACAATAAAAATGAAGCGTTTGGAAGAAACCTAGGATTTTCATTGATGAAGAAGGGGATGCCTTGGGCATCCCCAAGCTTTGACGCTTGTACTTCTTGGATATATCTTGGGGTGACACACGTGGCATACCCAAGCTTGAGCTTTAGTCCATCCTTCATCTTATTACTCATTCCTTTCATACACCTGAAATTTTTCCTTCCCACAAAACTTCACACAATCTTTATTAGCAACATTAGTGCACTCAAGATAATAAGTATTAAGATTCAGTTTTAACACCAAATAAACTTCCTTTAGAACACTAGCTACTGTATCACTTCCCTCAAAAATCTCAATTCCCCAAAAGAACTCAAAAAGGAACCAACAAGAAGCAAATGCAGAAAATGGCAGAAATCTGTCAAAACAGACCAGCAGGTAAAGATGATTTTTTTCGAAAACCTTCTGTTGCTCAAATAAAAAAGTGTTGAACTAACGAAAGTTATATAACAACCTGGGGCATAATCACAAACAATTACAGCGCAATCAGACATACAGAGCTCTCTCACGAATTTTTACGGTGAAGCACATAAATCTGTTTCGGGACAGCAACTTTCCCAATCATTACTTCACTCTCATTAGAGGTTACTCTTGGCACAAAAAAGCAAATAAAAAGGATAAGGAGCGGTTATTACAGAGGTAATAACTTCCAAGACTCATCTAAAACTTTTGGGTTATCTCCCAATAAGTACTTTTCTTTAACGCCTTTAAGTTAGGCATAAGAAGCAAAGAAAGAATCAAGTGTTCTCAAATGAAGAAGCATTAAGACCAAATTTTGTTTTCATAGGAGAAGCAAAAGAAATCTTTTATCTCTTTTTAGGGAAGTGTTCTATACCTTTTTTGAGTGGGAGTTGTTATTTAATGGTGCATTCTTTCATATCAATGATGGCATCAACAGTTCTAAGAAAAGGTCTTCCCAAAGTAATAGGACAAGAAGCATTGTATTCAACATCCAAAACATAGAAATCAACGGGGAAATAGGAATCGTTAACCATAATAAGAACATCATTAAGACTCCTCATGAGTTTCTTTTTAGCATTGGCATCAAGTGGGACATTCAAATAACAATCTTCAAGAGGAGGCAAATCAAGCATATCATAAATCCTTCTAGGCATAATAGAAACACTACTATCAAGATCACACAAAGCTTTGAAATCAAAGTCATTCACTTTCATATTAATGATGGGTTCCCAACCATCTTCTTGCTTTATAGGAATAGAAGCTTTATGTTTCATATTTTCTTCTTTAATCTTTATGAGAGCATCAGTAATGTGTTTTGTAAAAGCCATGTTCATAGCACTAGCATTACGAATTTTGGCAAGCTTTTGTAGGAACTTAATAACTTCAGAGATATTGCAACCATCAAGATCAAAATCAACTTTATCATCTAAAGTAGTAGAACTATTACTAGCCTCAACACTAGTGGTGGTAATAGTAGAAACACTAATGTTTCTAGCAATTTCATCTTGTCTTTCCCACTTAGCATGTAATTCAGCTAATAGTCTAACATTTTCATCAATTCTTACTTGTATGGCATTAGTAGCTGCAAAGGGATTCTCATTAGTTTCAGGTTTAGCAGACATTTTATTCAAAGTAGATTGAGCTTCAGCCAACGATGCTATATTTCTTTCAGCATTAGAGAGTTTTTCCTCAATAGTTTTATTGAAAGCAGTTTGTTTACTAATAAACTCTTTAAGCATAACTTCAAGTTCAGAGGGAGCACTCTTATTATTGTTGTAAGAATTTCCATAAGCATTACCATTGTTGGGAGGATATGGATTATAATTGTTGTTACCAAAATTGTTCCTATAAGCATTATTGCCAAAGTTGTTATTTCTTATGAAGTTCACATCAACTTGCGCTTCTTGAGAAACCAAAGAGGCTAAAGGAACATTATTTGGATCAATATGGGCTTTCCCATTAACAAGCATAGACATAATAATATCGATCTTATCACTCAAGGAGGAGGTTTCCTCAACAAAATTTACCTTCTTACCTTGTGGAGCTCTCTCAGTATGCCATTCAGAATAATTAACCATCATATTGTCCAAAAGTTTTGTTGCAACACCCAAAGTGATGGTCATAAAGGTACCTCCAGCAGCAGAATCCAATAGGTTTCTTGAAGAATAGTTCAATCCTGCATAAAAAGTTTGGATGATCATCCAAGCAGTCAGTCCATGAGTGGGACAATTCTTTACCAAAGATTTAATTCTTTCCCAAGCTTGAGCAACATGCTCATTATCAAGTTGTTTAAACTTCATTATTTCACTTCTCATGGATATAATCTTAGCAGGAGGATAGTATTTTCCAATAAAAGCATCTATGCTCTTAGTCCAAGAATCAATACTATTCCTAGTTAAGGAATTCAACCACTCTTTAGCTTTTCCTCTCAAAGAGAAAGGAAACAATTTCAGTTTAATAATATCACCATCTATATCCCTATGCTTTTGCATTTCACAAAGTTCAACAAAGTTATTTAGATGGGAAGCATCATCTTCATTACCAATACCAGAAAATTGCTCTCTCATAACAAGATTGAGCAAAGCAGGTTTTATCTCAAAAAAAGTATTTTCAGCCACAGGTGGAGCAATAGGTGTGCTCATAAAATCATTATTGTTGGTGCTAGTGAAGTCACACAACTTAGTGTTTTCAAGAGTAGTCATTTTTTTGGGTTTTCAAATAAGAAAGCAAACTTGTAAAACTAAATTTTTTGTGTTTTTGAATAACAAAACAAGCAAACAAAGCAAAAGAAACTAAGCAAAACAAAAACAACAAAGCAAAGAGATTGGTTATGAGGGACTCCCCTTGTGAAGATGTCCTTGACTCCCCGGCAACGGTGCCAGAAAAATGCTTGATGGCTCAATGCACGGCACCCAGAAAAATGCTTGATGGCGGTGTTGATGTAGAGCTCGTTGGGAACCCCAAGAGGAAGGTATGATGAGCACAGCAACAAGTTTCCCTCAGTTATGAAACCAAGGTTTAATCAAACTAGTAGGAGCAAGGAAACACCCCAAAGGTGTTACTAGCTGAGATTTGGCAGGGCGCACTACCGATGCTAGTAGCAACATGGAGACCTGCACAACACAACCACATAACTTTGTCCCCAACATGCGATGATGTTGTCAATCTCACCGTGTTTTGCGGAAAACAAAGGATTAAACGTATCGAATGGAAAGAAGTAAAAGTTTGCAAAAAGTAAACACAAAGCAGAAAAAGATTGTAGATTGTATGTTAAGAAAAAGGACCAGGATCCATAGTTCACTAGAGGTGGCTCTCCTTAAGATAGATAACATGCTGGGTGAACAAATTACAGCGGGGCAATTGACAAACACCGAGAAAGCAATACATGCATATACTAATCATCTTGACTCCTCTGAGACTTGATTGGGCATTACAACATAATACATAGACCGCCATCCAACTGCATCTATAACTAATAATCCACCTTCAGGTTATCATCTGAACCCCCTCCAGTATTAAGTTACAAGCAACATATTATTGCTTTACGAACTACGTGTAAAGTAAACAATACGATTGTTCTATGAACAAAGGATTGTTGTTTTATCCCTAGTAGCAACAACACATCTAGTACCTTAGAGATTTCTGTCACTTCCCTAGATTACCAGAGGCATGAACCCACTATCGAGCATAAATACTAACTCTTGGAGTTACTAGCATCTACTTGGCCAAGATAGCTACTAACAACGGAAAGCATGCAAGATCTCAAATAACAAAGACATGATAGAATCAATAATCAATCTGAAATAGCATCTCAATATCCATCGGATCCCCGCAAACACAACATGTATGAATTACAAATAGATGATCTTGATCATGAACAAGATCTAAACATGAAAGCACAAAGGAGGAGAACCAGCCATCTAGCTACTACATGGATCCATAGTCCAAGGATGAACTACTCACGCATCACACCAGAGGCTTGCATGGTGATGAAGAAGGCCTCCACGGTGAATTCCCCTCTCCGGCAGGGTGCCGGAAAGAGCTTCAGATCCCTCCCAATCTAGGGATGGAGATGACGGCGGCTACCGACTCTTTCGTGGATTTTTGATCTGGTACTTAGGATTTTTCGTCCCGAGGGAAATATATAGGCAGAAGGGGAGGCCGAGGGGGTGCCAGGGCTGGCCTCACCACCCCCTGGCGTAGGCCCAGCCTGGTCGCGCGGCCAGGTGGTGTGGCCGGCCCCTGGCCCTTCTCCGTATTCTAGCACTTGATCACTTCCGGAAAAATAGGCACTTTAGCTTTTGTCCCATCCAATTCCGAGAATATTCATTTTCTGAATTTCCTAGAACGAAAAAATAGCAGAAAACAGGCAGCTGGCACTGCGGCTCTTGTTAATAGGTTAGTCCAAGAAATCATATGAAAAGTACTCCAAAGTTGGAACAAAACACAAGAAAGTGGATAAAACCAAGCATGGAACATCAAAAATTATAGATACATTTGCAATGTAATAGAAGCAATAGCCTTAAAACAATTTGTAATAACTTGAGAGTCTAGACCATAAGCATTTTTAATATTTTGAAAGTCATCAGTTCCCATAAAAGATTCAGTGCATTCATAATCATACTTTATACCTGACTTTCTTCCTTTGTCATTCTCCCATGCTTCAGCATTGTCTTGAATACGGTCTAGAAGATCCCATTTAGCTTCTCTTCAATGCGAGTGAATAATCCAGCACAAGAAGCATCCAATAGATCCTTATCATGAAGAGAAAGCCTTGCATAAAAGTTATTGATAATAATATTGTTGGGGAGCTCATGAATGGGAAATTTGAGCATTAGTAACTTCAATCTCCCCCAATCTTGAGCCGTACTCTCTCCATCAAGAGGCCAAAAGTTGTATATTATATTCTGATCTTTATGAATCTCACTATGAGGATAAAAATTTGCATAAAAGAGAGGTACTATTTCCTCCCATTCAAGAGCTTGACCATTCTTCAGCAGCTTATACCATTCTCAGCTCTTCCTTTAAGTGATAATGAGAATAACTTCTTCTTAACTTGATCTATAGTAATACCTACACACTTGAACAACCCGCATAATTCGTGTATAAAGAGCAAATGATCATCGGGATGGATAGTTCCATCCCCAACATAATAGTTATCCATAACACGATCAATAATTCTTGTAGGTATTTTAAAAGCATCATTCTCAGTAGGTGGTGGTTCAGCTACTACCTTAGCAGTGGTAGTAGCATTACGAAATAAGAAACTCAGTAAATTATCCATAATGAAAATAATTCAACTAACAGAAATAAACAGTACTCACAATATAATTTTCCTTTACCAGTTCCACTCTCCAATAGTGCTTTACTCCCCAGCAACGGCGCCAGAAAATAGTCTTGATGTCAACACCCGGATTTTTAATCCCAGATGCCTGTTATGACATACATCACAATCCCAGGATTACCATTTTTGCGAGACATAACAGATTGGATATCACAGTACATCATCCATTACAAACTGTAATAAGGTCTTACACGAATAAAGGATCTCATGATCTAGTCTTAATACAATAAGCAGCGGAAAAAATAATAAGCGTAGCGGTGGGGTCCATCTTCAGTGTCACATGCAATGCTGACGATGGGAGATAATCCTAGTTATCATAGCCGTCCTGTTGTCCTTCATCTTGGTAGTCCTCTTCATAGTCTGGCGATGAGAATATCCAGGGACAAAATCCATGAGTATTCTTTAAGTACTCGCAAACTATCACTAACAAGTAAGGTAGTTCTGGTAGGAATGCTAACTCTAAGTTTATTTGCAAAGTTAAGTTTGAAACCTAAGCTGAGTTCAGAAGTAAAGAAAGATAAAATAAAGTTCTAGAATCACTTAAGTTGGGAAACTAGTTTCATTGTCATAACCCTGTTGTGGTCAAGTAAAGATTCATCATTCATTTCATAAGTCATTTTGAAAACATCTGACGACGAAACAGTATGGCCACTCCAACTGTCCATAACCGCGGGCATGGCTATTTGAATAGTTTGACACTCTGCAGAGGTGGTACACTTTCACCACAAGATTCGATACATCCATCAGGGATAACCCTGAATCATCATACTTAGTATGCGGATAATCAAACATAACCTTTCAATTACACACCCTAGTATAAGCACCTCTCCTATGAGCTTGGCCTCCCAGCCACGGCCATCTGCTATCCTACGCACTGCATAGGTGACAACATTGAGAGGTAGCCTCAGCTCAGACTTCTCCCGCGAGGGAACTAATACTAATACATATAAACTTTTGGCTAAGCCTTACCCAATTCAGGTAATGTGGTTGTATGGTAAATTTGGAATGGTATCACATCCGAACCCAACCATCAGTTTTTATAAAAGGGCTAAGGCTCATGCCTCAACATTTTCATCATCATAAACCATTTGTGTTTCTCAACCCTCTTATCCACCTCACTCGCGGACATGCCATCGCCAGACACGCGAGTGGTATCATCAGCGCCACCCCATCGAAACATGGGATGGACTCTGGCTTGGAGGGGCTGGATGCGACGGCGTAGCCAAGTTCTGATAAGGGCACAACCTCCCTCTTCTGCGCCTATGCGACTCTCGAGGTCACAGACGCGCTGATATAGCACGTCTATCTCCGCAAGTTCGCCAGGTATCACTACATTCTTCCAAGAACGCATCTTCTTGCAGGGAGTCGCGGGATCGAAGGGCGCGAGTCCAAAGTGCTCATCTTCGGCCTTCTAACCGTGGACATAGAACCATTTGTCCCTCCATCCCTGGACGGACTTGGTGAGCTTGATATCGAAGTAGGTTGCGGGTGGGTCGACGTGGATTCCGCAACCACCTACGTCATAAACTAAAGAGCCAGATGCGGACTGACGCTTCAATTTAAACAAGCGCTTGAAAAGACCAAAGTGTGGCTCGATTCCGAGCCAGCACTCGCAAAGGGTGATGAAGTAGGTGATGTGGAGAATCGAATTTGGGGACAGCTGATGGAGCTGGAGCCCATAGAAACAAAGAAGACCCCTAAGAAAGGGGTGGAGAGGCAAGGAAAGACCGCAGATGACGAATGCAAGAAACATCACTCGAAAACCAGCGGGAGGAGCAGGAATGGTCTCACCCCTGGGGACGCGCGCTTCGGCGACTGCTGCAGGGATAGCTCCGTCTTGGCGAAGAAGACGGAGATCCGACGCCTTGATGATGGAGGGACGCCATGCACCATTGGTCACGCGGGTGCCCGTGACCTTCTTCTTCCCGTCGGCGGCGACGCTGGTGCCCGCAGCAGCGGATCCACCCTTCTTCTTCCCCGCGGCAACGGCGGTCGTGGAATCAGCGGCAGTGCCTCCTTTCTTTTTCCCCATTGCGCGGCGGCGATGAGAACGCAGAAAGTAGCTTGGAAACAAGCGGAGGTGGTCTAGCGCTGTGGAGGAGACGAGCGCTAGGAAAAGCAGAAGAATCGCAGCAATGGCGATGGCAGCGAGGAAGAAAGAGCGCAGATGGAAAATTACCGCCGTCGCGCCGCTACTTAACCCCTAGGAGATGCAATCCAACGGCTCACAAAAACCCTATTGGACGCGTGGCACGCATCGCGTTGGACACATGGAGAAGAGGAAGCGCGAACCGTCCCCCCACTTCTCCCATTACGCGCGGAAATCAAGGAGGCGCAGTTAAAAATAAGATTACGCACGCCCAGTCAAATCAAAGTCATGGGACCCACCGCTCGTCACGTCCCGTCAAACTCGCTCACGCGGGCAACCGAGGTCATACAAGCGTCAGCACTGACGTCATCAAAGCTACGTAGCGGAAAACTTCGACTACTTTAGTCCTTGCTGGAGTCTTTGACTCCACCAAGCACTCGGGGGCTACTCCCATAGGGAGCGCTGGTCGCGCACCCTACGATTTTCTCTTTTCTTATTGTAGGAACGTGGGCAATCACAATCAAACCCAACCACTCGAAACACGGTTCGATTATGGACATGGGTTACTCCCATAGGGAGCGCCGGAAACAATTTCGACTAAAACAATCAAGCAAAAGACGACAGTAGTCGCAAAAGTGTTTTAGTCCCTGCCTAAGTCTTCGACTGAGACAAACAAGCAAAAGACGATAGCAGTCACAAAAGTTCTTTAGTCCCTGCCTGAGTCTTCGACTCAACCAGGCACTCGGGGGCTACTCCCATAGGCAGCGCTGGTCGTGCACCCTATGATTATTTGTGTAAAAACTGTGTGTTGATAACATCCGGACTCGCATCTCATGGCGACACCGCCTCATAATTTTCCCTACAAAGAGACTACGTCTCCTGGGTCGCCCGAATCATCTCCGCGATGATAAAATTCGGATGCCGCGCTTACATCGTGAAGGTAAGACCTGAATAAGGCCTGGCAACGCATTTAACTGTGCACTACCAGAAATATATCCGTGCCTACAGGCACGATGAACATGCCTTGACTGACGCGTCGAGTGCTCACACCCATATAACTGGAATTCGACTCCTGTAAGACCTCCGCGGCCTAAGTCGAATTACGCCAGCACTTTTCCGGATTCGAGTCCGGGGACTCGAGTTCGAGTAGATTGCGTTGTTTCACCCTAAGGTGGTTAACTGATACCAATACTTCGGTTATATCAGACACGTATATCAACAATCCCTATGACATAAATAAAAGCAGTCAAAAATATACTCGTTCAGGCACTCGAAGACTTCAAAAAGTCCCCAGTCGAATCTGCGATTCCACTGGACAGTCAGGGGCTACTGACATGGGTATACCCTACAGGTACTCGAGCTTGGTATATATGGTCCAAATATGTACAGGCCCACGGTGTCGCCAAGGCCCAGATGAAAGGACTCGAGTAACCTGTGGACTCTCGGTTGCTTGAAGGACAAGAAGAAGCTAAAGATAGAAAGTTTGAAGGGGAAAACCCTAACTTGTCACCGACTCGACCTGCTACCCGAGACCTAGCCTATCTATATAAAGGCTAGGAGGGGGCGGCGAAGAGGACACACGCAACCCTAGTTTCCACAACCCTCGCCAGATTGCATCTGCGCACCATTGTAACTTTCGACTCCTTCGATAATTCCACGAGAAGACAAGCAGGAGTAGGGACCTCTACGAGGCCTGAACCTGGGTAAATCCTTTGTCCCCTGTGTGCTTGTTTGCTAGCTGATAGATGTGTCTAGCGCTCCCTCCTTCTCCAAAACCCAAGTCCATAACTGGGCATTGATGAGTTAAACCCTCGTCACTAACTCTAAATGATTTAAATCCAACAGGCTTAGATAGGGATTTCAATTATCTTTCTAGCAAAATTGGAATCATTCAATTTGGATTTGTAAAACTCTTTGAATTGAATTTTAAACTAGTGGGCAGAAACTAGGTTTAGTTAAAAAGGAAAAATCTAAATTTGAATCGCAGGGCCAGCGCGGGAACACTAACAGGCCGACCCAGTTTCACTCCGCGGTGCTGAGAACTGCTGATAGGGGGTTCATGCCTATTAGTGGCTCATTAAACGCGAAGCGGTACGGGGTAACGTGGACCACACGATTAGAACTAGAATCTACGGCTCACGTTCATCGTCGACAACGGACACGTCGCCGACGAGACGGAAACCTAGCGGCGCTGTGGGTGTGCAGTGGGGGCATACCAGGGCTCCAGCAAGCTTGGTGATGGGGGCGTTTGAACGAGGAGGAGACGGCGGACTCAGGCGAGGTCGCGGCAGCTCCGGGGGTGGACGAAATTGACGGGAGCTTCTCCTCCTCTGCTGTGGCTATCTCCGGTGAAATTCTGGCGACTGGCTGCTCGAGCTACTCCGGCTAGAGGTGGGGAATGGTCAGTGGTGAGAGGGGAGTTGAGTGTTGTGTCAATTGAGGCTGGGGAAGGGCTCCTTATATAGGCCCGGCGAGGCGGCAGAGAGGTGTGGGCGGAGCTCGTCGGTGACGACGACACAGGGGCTATCGGCGTGGGCGAGGTAGGTGGGTGGTGGGCGGTTCCCTGGCGGTCAGCTAGAGCTTAATGGCGGTGCTAGGGGCGGTGGCTAACGATCGGGTGCGTCTCGCGCTCTGAGAGATAGAGGCGGTGCTCGACTTGGTTCCCGGCGACTGTGGGTCACACGGCGGGGTATGGGCATGTCTGGCGGGGTGAGGTGGTTAAGGCGGAGCGGCGCGCGTGGGCTGTGGTCGAGGCGCGACATGTGGCGTGCTGGCGGTGATGGCACTCTAGCGTGCTCTAGCGCGACGCAGAGAGGATAGTGCGGGGGTTGGCCTCAGTGGTCCACTGGCTAGCAGTGGCCGTGGGGTGGACCGTGGATGGCGGTGAGGTCACGCCTTGCTTCCTGGAGCGGTGGAGAGGGGCTGGTGGTCGCCTATGGCTTGGGCAAGTTTGGCCGGCGAGCATGGCCTCGGGGTGGCGTGGCACTGTTTCCCTAGGCCATTGGGTAGGTCCTTGATGGCTTGGTTGGGTCTGGGGGAGACAAAGGACTTGAGTTGGGTTCAAATGGCTCGACAAAATTTGATCAAAAACAGTAATAGTTAGGCCAATTTGATTCTGCTCACAAGGTGTTTGACAAAATGGCCGAAAGAAGAAAACTTCTGAATTTTTAAATGAAATTTGGTGGAGTTGTTGATCACATGCTTGAGCATCTCTGGTTGCTTGGGATTTTTAAATGGAGTTCATTTGAGTGGTTTTTGAAAAAGTGTGATCTAGACACATACACTTGGTTCAATTTTCAAATGTCATTTAAATTTAGTGTTTGAAGGTTTTTGGAAGATCACAAAGTGGGCCTTGGCACATCATTGTGCAAAGATCCACAATTGTCTCTATTGGAATTTGAGTCCTAGGAACACCCAAAGTGGGCTAGTTGATTAAAATGGCAAAAGTGACCATTTCCATTATTTATTATTTTTTATTTCTTTTTCTTTGGGATTTGCTTGGGGATGATCTAGATGATGTGTAATTCACCTTAGAGTCATTTTACAACCAATATATCACTCGATGATGGCAATTCAAAACAATTCCTATTTAATGCAACACACATATGCATGCTTAAATATTTAAATGAAAAAAAGTTCTTGTTAACCCTAATTTGGGTGATTTGGATCTTGATAACTTGGATTAAAGATTTGGGTTGTTACACTTGATGACCCACAAGTATAGGGGGTGTATTGCAGTATTTTCGATAAGTAAGAGTGTCGAACCCAACGAGGAGCAGAAGGTGCTGGCTAGTGGTATGGATCAGGAATTCTCTGCAAATACTTAACAAACGGATTTTTAGGGGTTTTTGATAATGCAAGTAAATAAAGTATGATTACCCATGTCCTCAAGAACAAAACGAACTACTCACAAGACATCATATGGATCATGATCAGAGATGGAATAATGATGTATAACAATCTGAACATAAACAATAATTCAATGGTTCACTCAATAGCATTAACTACAAAGAGTAATCAACACCAGGAAAGTTTCCCCTAAGAACTATGCAAGATTCAACCCAATTGTTACAACGAGATGATGGTGGTGATGATGGTGCTGGTGGAGATGATGATGGTGATGATGATGATGACGATCCCAATGAAGTCCAGCTTGATGGTGGTGTTGATGGCGATGATCTCCCCTCTCCGGGAAGGAATGCCCCCGGCAGAATTTTGTCTGCCAGAGAGATCTTTCTCTCCCGGTGTTTTCCGCCCCGCAGAGGCGGCGGAATCTTTCTGTGGTCGCTCCCCGAGTCTTAGGGTTTCAGGAGGATAATATACGCCAGAGGGGAGAGCCAGGGGTGGACCAGGGCGGCCACACCACCTGGTGGCGCGACCTAGAGTGGCCCGCGCCAGGGGGTGGTGCGGGTCCCCTGTGGCCCATCTCCGCTACCCCTTCTGGCTTTCTTCGTCTTCTAGAAAAATAGGATTTTCCATGTATTTTCCCGGATTTTCTGATCTTCGCGAATTTCGCCTCCAAACAGCCCCTTTTCCATCAGAATCCTGACTATAGCGGTCCATTCTCCAAAAGTCACCAACCATGCAAAAACAAATAAAATTACATAAGTATCATCTCTTAATATGAAATATATCAATGAATAATAGTAAATTATGAGATAGAATAGTGATGCAAAATGGACGTATCAACTGCCGCCCCTCGATCTCGCTCTAGCGACCCGCACCACCGCTGCACCCCGCCACCCCCTCGCTCTGTCATCGTCGTCCCCACGCGCTGTCGTCGTCCCGCATCCCCCTCACTGTCGCTGTCCCACGCCCTTCGAAATCCGTGGAGGTCCGCCCGCCGTCATCGTCTGCACGCTCGTCGTCATCCTCATCTCGGTGGTAGATCGACCTCTCCCAACTCTCCCATCTCTCCCTCTCTCCCTCTATCCCTTGTCGTCCCTAACCTAAGGAAGTACTTAGTTCATCGGAACGGATTAGATTAGTTAGTTCATCAGCTGAGTAGTTAGTTCATCGGGTTGGGCAGTAGTTAGTGAATCAGATCAAATTAGATTAGTTAGTTCATAGGCTGAGTAGTTAGTTCATCGGATTGGGCAGTAGTTAGTTCATCGGATCAGATTAGATTAGTTAGTTCATCGGCCGAGTAGTTAGTTCATTAGATCATCACTATATTTGTTTTGGGCAGTAGTTAGTTTTGCATTATGTCTAAGAATTAGATCAAGGAGTAATCAGATTAGGTGCTAGTTTGCTTTGCATTCTGTCTAAGAATCAGATCAAGGAGTAATCAGATTAGGTGCTAGTTTTTTTACATTCTGTCTAAGAATCAGATCAAGGAGTAATCAGATTAGGTGCTAGTTTGTTTTTATATTCTGTCTAAGAATCAGATCAAGGAGTAATCAAATTAGGTGCTAGTTGTTTTTTACATTATGTCTAAGAATCAGACCAAGGAGTAATCAGATTAGGTGCTAGTTGTTTTTACATTCTGTCTAAGAATCAAATCAAGGAGTAATAAGATTAGGTGCTAGTTGTTTTTACATTCTGTCTAAGAATCATTGTATTGTTGCCATACTATTTGCTAGTTTTTTTTTGGAAAGGAGCATATATTAATATCACAAGATACCAATTACACCTAGCCTCTGCAACAACACATTGCCCTAGCGGCCATACGGATGCACACGGCCAAAAAAATAAACAATAATTACAAAATAAAGTCCCGCTATAGTGGCCCATTTGTTGAAACAGCGGTACAACCACCACCAAGACAACACTAGAAGTCCAGCTTCTCCAAAAGTTACGCCTCTAAGAAGGTAACACTGCACAAACACCGTCATCGCCCGATCATAGATCTTAGGTATTCACCCTGAAGAAAGTCCACGCTCTTAAAACAATACCTTCAACAAGGCCATCGCCGAGCATAACCAATGAAGGCCAGACCCTAGGTTTTCACCCTGAAAGGTAGGAAGGTGAACCTCTCCTCTGCAGTCGCCCCCACTTGCATGCCACTGCTCCAAGTCATGAGTAACCAAGCCAATTCCTCATCAACACCCAGACTCGAACCACCATTGTTAGTCCTCAGATCTCGGTCTCCATGACATTCTCCCTCAACACCATGGAATGAGAACATGTCCCATGATATTAACAACCAAGAGAGCTTTGAAGCGCTCCCTCTGAACCCAAACGGTCAGAGTAAAGCATGGGTGCGCACGACGGAATCCCTCCAATCCGGCAATCTCTAGGTATTATTCGCCCATGGGAGTTTGCCGGCGAAGCCTTCCGAAACTCGCCACTCCGACCAGATCAAATAGGGAAAGCAACAAGTAGATCCTCTTCTTGGCATGAGAGGAATCCTAGGACCGCCGCCATTATTCTCAGTAGACGAGCAGAAGCCCACGCCACCGGTCATCATCCAGAACGAAAGTAGCAGACAAAGCAGTAGCAGGAAGGCTCGGTTGAGGATCGAGGACCCCCGAACCAGAAGCCCAATTTGGACGCCACCGGATTAGATTAGTGCCCCTGAGGTCTAGATCGAGACCCAGCAGCGCCCTAGATCGCGCGTCGTAGGCTGCACCCAATGGATACCGATGGCCACCACGTCCACACGCCACCACCTCCTCATCGCCGCCCCGCTGGACCTCAGGCACCAGCCGCATGGTCGAGCCGCCCTATGCCCCCATCAACGCTGCACCACCTCCCATGCGTCGCAACAGAGCGCACCTCTCCATCCCTCCGTTAGTTTCAACGGGGTGGGTGCCGCCACCCCACCGGCGCCGGTGGCAGCAGCGGCCATGAGCGCTGGGATAGGGAGGAGCTTTAGGGTTTGGGGTTATGGCCTCTAGAGCCGCCACGGGAGGGGAGCGACCCGGGAGGAGAAAAACCATACTATTTGTTAGTAGACGTCTTAGTAATCAGATCATGCTGTCAAGAACTCACTGATGTGCACACTCTTGAGTAATCATATCATGCTGTCAAGAATTCACTTCTCCATCATATTTAAATTAGCTAGTGGTTTTATTTAAATATAAGAATAATTGTATTGTTTTTTACTTGTACACTATTTTAACTAATATGTTTGCTTGTCTGTTTAAGTAGTATGTCACAGTCATAGCCAAAGTACCGCGGTTTGTATAAGAAGCCGACGAGAATCCCCACTTGGGACGCTAAGATCACCGTTGATGGGGTTAAGCACCACCTTGGGACATGGAGGTCCCCCGAGGAGGGGACACATGCCTACGACTGCATGGCAGTCCAACACTTCGGGATGAAGACGATCCTAAACTTCCCTGAGGATCGAGCTAGGGCCATCCATAATAGCCTCGTGGATATGAAGTCGCCACGAGAGCGGAGGAGCAGGAGTACCGACTGGTGGAGAGACAGCCTGTTGACCCCTTGGTCCAGACACTCTGTGAGGATCCTACGGTGATGGTGCAGCAGTACGAGGTCTTGGTGACCATTACGCGCTAGCAGCCCGTCCTAAAGGCGGGTCCCTCTAGGTCCAAAGGCGTGGGCTCCTCCACCGCGCACCCTCAGGGCCCGTACTACGGGTTCAGTCCCGGCGACTTCACTGTCACACCCACATTGTGTGCTGACCTAGGTTCCTTAGGTTTGTTGTCCAATGACGACGCCTGATCTAGCTACACTTTATTATATATTATTTTAGACTTATTCTGCTAGAATTTGTCATATATATTACTTATCCTGTTAGACATGGATCAACTATTTCTCATATATTACTTATCCTACTACTTAATTACTTTATAACTATATTTATTATGCATCTTCTTTCTAGATAAATATAGAATGGATCAAGTGTGCAACAACTATGCACAACTATTGGGGAGGTGCCTGGACAATAAGTTTCCCATAGTGCTCCCTGTCGGGTTTGAGGCTAGGACGGTATGTGCTCTGTGACATACACAATATCATAGATGTCTCTATATAGAATCGAAAATAAATCATGGACTTTATTGTATTGTTATTGTTTTACTCAGTCAATCTCTTTGCACTTGGCGATGGGACTTTATGGATCAGTTCCATAGAAACACCATGGACGATGTCGTGTTTGAGATCATTTTGATGTCAGATGCTGATCGCGATAGGAGTTACGTGGTTACAGTCACCAACATAGAGATCAGGACATCTTCCAGTTGACCTGGTTGGATAAACTTCTTGAATGAGCATGACATGCAATACGGAGACAAGATAAATATCTTTCTAATTCATCGAGCAGCCGTAATCTACTACATGTACACACCCCTGATGATGA
The DNA here is from genome assembly GCA_910589775.1 of Avena eriantha. NCBI lineage: Eukaryota > Viridiplantae > Streptophyta > Magnoliopsida > Poales > Poaceae > Avena > Avena eriantha. Next base: position 359,996,248 of record OU342746.1, read on the forward strand.
TATACAAAAGTAAGCTAGCTATGTAGTTGAGACCATCGTATTATATATTGTTGACTCTATAAATGCATTTATTTTTATGCGACTTTCTTCTCAATATACGTAGAGTGTATTATAGCGAAGAAGCGTGCGGGAATTGTGGCCAACATAGTTGGCATTGTATGGACAAGAAGATTACCATGCCGCTCCCTGTGAACTTTGGTGTTAGGACGGTATGTTCTTTGAAATTCATGTGGAGAATGTAAATATATATGTTCAATGAAAATCACGACTAATTGTTCTGTCCTATGATTTTACTCAGTCAATCCCTTGCGGTGCACGACATGGATTCATGGACCGTCTCCATAGAAGCATGGATGAGGTTTCCGTGTTTAATGTCACTTTGACGCATCATAATCATGCCGATAGGACGTACCATGTTAGGGTCACCAACGAGGAGGCCCGGACATATTTTAGTGGTCCTAGATGGAATAGACTCCTTATTTTATACGGCAACATATAAGAGGGGTGGGATTTCAGGTTTTTGCTCAGTCATACTTATGGCATCATCTATTTCACTTGCTTTCGTCCCGACTCTTTCGACGAGGGTGAAGATGAGTGAACTCTAGATAATGCTATATGAATCAATATCCTAGTTATATTGAACATTTGGTGGATACTGCTACTGTTTCCCGTGTTAATATATATTTTGCTGTCATTATCCTGTATAGTGTGTATTCTGGTATTCATCCGTATATTCTGACTATTTTTTCTCTAATATATAATATTGCCGGCGAACAAATTTCATTAGCCCTGGCGAAGAGACGTGCGCCAGTGTTAGGAGACATTATCCCCGTCGAATTGGGTACTCGCTGGTGGTATACGCAGTTGTTGCCAACGAATTGTGTAGTTCGCCGGCTGTAATGCATTATCATCAGCGAGATGGTCACCGGCGAACCGCAACTCACCAGTGATAGATGATTTGGGTGCGCCGGCGGTGAGCTTTTCCCTACTAGTGTATGGACCCAACAAGCACGACCTCCGCAGTAAAATTACGGTAGCATGTTTACCCTGATTTTTTTTCTTTAGGTGCTCGACAATTCCCCACCTAAGCAATTTGATTTGATTTTCTCTGAGAAATTTTCTGAATTTAGATCAGAAATTTGTTTCGTCTCGTTAACAAAAAATTGATTCAAGTAATAAAATTCTCAAGGGTCTACATAATAACTTGCTTTTCATGATGCAACTTTTCTCCTCCTCCGATGCAAGGCACGGGCAATTTTTTCTAGTTCATCATCTATACCTAATAATAAAGGACGGATTGTTTCTTCCGGTCCAACACTTTTTTGGATAGGTTTATCCTCCCACTAACATAAGAATTACCCTTGCCACCACCGACAAGTAAAAAAAGGCGTCCACGCGAGCAGATTCTATATACACCACGCCTCCATCCTCCCACCAATATAGGTATAGCCGCGGAACAAACTAGGACAGGCCGCCTCCTCTCCAAAACACAAAACAGTCCAGCCTCCTCATCTACGGTTTGCAGCCGCCGGTGCTGTAGAGTCGGTGCGGCTCGGCAGCATGGCCGTCCACGGACAGGAAGATCCGGTGGCAGAGACCCTGAGCATTAGGCACGATCATCCAGGCAAACATCATCCTCGCTAAATCTCGCGCTCCACTGGCCGTCTACCACATAAGTGACTACAAGATCCGTGACACCATCATGGCTGTCCTCGTGGTGACAACATGATCTGCTCCACCGTCCTAGCCACCCTCATGGAGTCATGGTGAAGGACGACCTAGCCGCCCTCATGTAGTCATGGTGAAGGACGATGAGCACGACAAGCAGCTCGGACGGTACAAGAGTTGCGGCTCTGCGGCTGCAGCTGCTGCGCTGCTTCGTGTCGTTCGATCATGAGCCGTCCAGGTGGGGAAATTTTCCCTCTGCATGACCACCGGAGCTCAACTAATAACCACCAGTTGAAGCTCAGAGTGAGCAACAGCAGGAGCTTCCTCCATGGCGCCATGGCGCAATTGACTGGAACATGTAGCTTCTCTAATCTCTACTTTGGAGCTCAGTGCATGTCGTGATTGTGTACCCATTGAAGGTTGTTGCATGGCTAGGTGCGACCTTTTCTTTGGAACAGTTTCCCTGAGGATGGGTCGACCTAAATATTCAGACTTTGGTTTTGGTTAACTGACTTACTCAGTGGCAAAGCATGGCAGCCCATCCGTTCATCTATGTCGTACCGATGCCCTTCTTTTGTCCAAAAGGATGTTTCTAATGCCTGTGTTTCGTGGCATTTCAGCTTTTCTCTTTGGATTTATTGTTTCATTGTGCCGTAGTAGAGACTACAATACATCATAGGCGGAGGCAGCGGATGTTTAGTTTATGTGACCTATCAGTTGTTTTCATTCATCAACATTGTTTGGCCGCGAAGTTGTTTTCATTCATCAGTCGCGAACATCAGCGGGATTGGCCGGCTCAAAGGTTTCGATCGCCGGTGGACATGCCAGTCATAGCCGATGCAGTATCATCCCGCGGAATCTAGACCGGAATAGATTGGTTTGGTTGTTTGCGTAAGGGAGCATGAGTACTTTCCGCTGAGTACCAGAGCAGGTTGTTTTCTAGCATGGAGTTCGTGCAAGCATATGGCAAAACGAGCTAGCTGCCTGCACAACAATGCTGAAGCTGTAGGCATGCATCGAGTGCATGGTTCAAACTGCATCAGCAACGCGTTGCCCGGTCCCTTCCTACATCTCTGCATCAATGATTGGCCATAATTTTTCCTTTCAGAAAATACAATTGATTATGGTAAATAAGTAGTGTCTCGCTCCGATCTATTTAATTCAGTAGATGCTATCACACATATAGAGATCCAAAGGCTAGCTGGAGCTGGAAAATTACAGATGGCTGTGAACAAGACTATTCCTACTAGTGAAGTAAGAAAAGCACATGAGACCAAGGAGAAAAGTTTGGTGTCTGGCAAGGTGGTCCTAGAATTTGGTAAGTTTATTTTTATTTTTATTTTTCCTAGGTGCAAATTATCAACAACGCAAAAATCATACATCTTATAAAATGATTTTACACCCTCTGTCAACACAACCTAAGAATTAAGAAAGGAGTGTGTATAAGATGCATCATCAGCCAGAGATATAGAAGGTTACATATGTAGGGATTGAAAACACAAAATACAATGATTCTTTATACTACACTCCTAAGAAATATATGGCTAGAAATTGTGCAGCATCTGATAATATGTACTGGTCCCTTTTTATATTGTCGTTTTAGATTCTTGCCAATTCCTGCCATTCTTGAAATCCATGCGTTTGTATTCTTCTAATGTGCTGCATAATTTGGTTGCTTGTTCAAATTTTGTTCACATAAGCACACAACAAAAAGAAGTTTAGTCCTTAGGATGCTAATGGAAACCTGGTAAGCACGGTCCAACCCATTCCTATATATTTGACATACATAGAGTCAAATTTGATGCTTTCATGGGTCAATTGATTTTAGGCAGCATTTGGATTGTTTCAGTATTCCATCTAAAAAAATTCTCCCGTTGCAACGCACGAGCACTTTGCTAGTATAACACCTATGGCGAGTAAGACTGACATGTTCAACAGGCTCCAACCACAAGCTTCTTCAGTCGCTATATATGCGGAGCATCTCAGCTCAGGCGGCCGGCTTGAATTCCTGGAGCTGCTTGAAGTTCTCCCATGCCTTCTCCTAGACCTTGGCCTCGTAGAGCTTCTTGGTGCCGCTCTCCTTGACCTCGATGGTGAAGTAGTGCATGCACCCGGCCACCACCTGATGCCTTACCTTCACCAGCCTCTCGAACTCCAGTAACGCGTTCTGCAATTCAAACACAGGGAACTGTTGGCTCAGAAGAAAAAACAAGGAACATAGAGATGGCAAATTCTTCGGACCAGGGGAAAGATTCTTATGGTCTTGGTGTTGTGCTCGGCGACGACGAACTGGGCGAGCTCGATTGTCTCGAGGTGTTTGTCCCACCCCGCCGGTGCGTCCTGGATGCCGCCCAGTAGCGGCCGTCGCCGTGGACCGTCGTGCGTCGCCTCGGCCATCGCTGCTGCTGTCCGCCGGGTCGCTGTTGTGAACCACGGGAGGAGTAGTGTAGAATGACAGACAGCTGCTGCCGAGAACTGATTCCGTCAATCGAGAAGATCAATCTCGGTAGATATCGAAGGGAACAGAGTCGGGGACGGGATTATATAGCGACGTGAGAGGCAAAGGAAGGGAAATGCGATGTGATCTGCTGCAGGAGCACGACAGTTTTTGGGGTCGGCACTTGCACGTCGAAGAGCTGCAGATGAATGTGTCGTGGTGGTGTCACGGCAGATGCCATGTATAGGCTGAAGGTGGGGACTAATATACGCTAGGGGAATCCAGGGAGGGATAGCGAATTGATTCTCCACACCAAAACTCGTATTGATTTTCTTCCAAGGTTACAAGTGCTCCTAGAGCTGTATTGGCGAGAGGAGGAAGAAGAAGCTCTCTTACTCTCACCCACAGATCTCACCTGAAACCCTTATCCTTAACCGAAATCTCCAGAGAATGAAAGAACCAACCCCTTCTACTAAAGCCCTAGCCCCCCTTTTATACGGGAGGCTCGGTTTCAACCTAGGGCATACGTGGAGGCATATTCCTAAGAATATGCCCCCTCCCAAAGTGGTAAACCGGCCGGGGTGCTTTTTCCCCCTCGTCAGCTACGCTTTAGCTACGTGAGCCACTGCGGCACCCTCGTCAACTGACACGGGCGTCGTCACGCTTGTCGGCCACGCCCCGGTGGTCCAGTCCTTGCTTGCTTCACTCAGGCAGTGCGTACCGTGGTCCCTTTTGACCAGCGAGATTCCTTCCTGCTCCTAGAAGGTTACTGCGACCCGGACGATGGTTCATCCGGCCACACCCTTTTCCTGCATACATGTTAGACATACGCTTCCGACTCACCGCTTAAGTCGGATTAGGGCTAGTTAGGCGAACGCCCCCAGGTCCGGGTTACCCCGTGATTCGGCCTGCCTTGAGGTGACCCGGTCAGTACTTGCTTTGATCTTGCCGGACCTCAGCTAACTCGGCCTTTCATACCACGGCGTGACCCTACCCGGGGGTATCCCCCCAACATTAGTCCCCGAAGCTGGTGCGGTCTTAGCCGCCTTGGCCGCTAAGGCCACACCAGGTTCCATCTCGTGCTCCTATCGCTGTTTGCCGAGTTACCTCTGTACCTCGGACGGCTTGGATTTACGTTCCCTTCGCACGTTGCAAGTTTTCACTTGCCGGCCGGGTTACCACAGCTCTATCTGGGTCTTACTTCCTTCTTTCGTACGCTAGCCCATGTGAAGGGTAATCATTATGTTGTCTTATTTTAAGGGACGGTACAGTAATCACGGCAGTAACTATCAGTCATCACTGTGCGCGGGTCACGTCACGCCTGCCCCCTCGTTTACCGCATCGGTGCGTCACGTCCTAGGATTCTTTCCGCCCTGTGGCCTTCCGTGTGGCTCCTTACTAATTGGTCCGGACGGGTAATACACGGCCACAGCATGTGGCCGGTCCACAGGGCGCGATCCCACTCACCGCTTACGTGGGTGGTTAAATAGCGGAGGGGTGCGTTCCTTAGGATTTTTCCCCTCCGCACGCCTCTGCCCGCTGCTACTCTCCTTCGTCTTCCTCGCGACTGCGCCGACGCTAGCACTGCCAAAAAACAGCGTCGCCGCCGCACTTCTCCGTTTCACCTCTACGTCTCCATCACTGTGACGCCAATCTCCCGCTACGGGTCCTCGCCAATCCAAGCCACTGTCCCCCGCCGCCTCCAGCGCCAGCGAGGGCTTCGAGGAGCAGATGACTGAAGAAGAGCTCGCCATTGCTGAGCAAGAGATGGAGGAGGACGCCGCCGCTACGGACCGCGGCGCATGGGCCGGCTCCTGGGTCTGCCAGGACGATCTGGATTGGCTTTACTGGACCAGACGCCTCCCTGCCGGCGTCGCTGCTCGCCTCGCCTCCGCCGAGCTAGCTCCTTCGCCCAACCCCGGGGAGTTCGTTGTGTTCCTGTCTCATTTTCAACGGGGCTTCGGACTCCCGGTGAGTGATTTCTTCCATGATTGGCTCAGCACCTACCATCTCCAGCCGCACCATCTTCTAGCCAATGCCATTACTTCCCTCTCTGCTTTCGCCTCTACGATTGAAGGCTACGCCGAATTATGGCCCACAAAGGAGCTATGGATCCGGTTTTTTCCCTTCGCCGCAACGTTATCCTCGACATTCACACTGACCCGGAGGACAAGCAACTCACGCAGTTCGGAGCAGCTTCCATCTCACCCCAGAGGTTTTCTGTTTTCCCTCGAGTCACATGGCTAGAATCCTGCAAAGGTTGGGCCCGGACGTTCTTTTATGTCCGGAACATAGGCTCCGAAGATTTGATCCGGTTGCTTCCCTATACCCCGGGTCCGCCGAGCCCGGATCTGTGGGACGCCGTTCCGAGGAAACCTACGGCCCTGGCCAACCAAGTGAGTAAGAGGTTCGCAGAGCTGAAGGAGCTCGGGTTGCGCAACGAGGATGCGATGATCACTTTCGTGCGCAACCGAATCTCTCCTCTCCAGAAGCGCACCCACAAGGTGTGCCATATGAGCTACGGCCACGATCCCAACCGGACTTCATCTTTCGAGCTGAACAACATGGAGATCTTCCGCCGGGTTAAGGCTCTCTTCACCACTCACAAGGATTTCTCCTCTGACTGGACTTGGGGGATTGAACATTTCTGCCGTGACCGGCTTCCTCCCATGGTAAGTCTCATGTAGCAAACTTACCCCGGACCAGTTACATGTCTATTATTGTTGCATTTTTGATTCGTCTGTTTACTCTTTTCCTCAGCTATTCCTTCAGCAAACGCTCGAGGACGGCACTGATCGGACCGTTAAGTGGGCATCGGACCGTGAGACTTCGTACGTGGAGGATCCGGACCAAGAGATGTTTCTCCCCATGACCGACGCCAAGAAACGACCCACGGGTAACTTCTCTTCTGCTAGAGATTGGCCCGATGATGAAGATTACTCGGATATCGAGATAATTGAACCGTTTGAGGCTGTCCCCCTTTCTTTTGCTTTTCCGCCATCAGCTCATGCCGGTGGCCATATCCACGAGGATCCACCCCTCGCCATAGGCGAGCCAGTTCCGGTGGCGCCGAAGAAAAAGCGCGTGGCCTCCGCAAGCTCTTCCTCCGGACCTTCCGAGCCCGTTAAAAGGCGAAAGAAGGCCCCAGCACGGAGGGCTCAGAAACCCAGAGCAGCCGAAACCTCGGATGCGTAAGTCCTTCTTTCTTCTGTAACTCGCTCTTCCTTACTTCGTCGTAATTTTCCTTCTGACGTTACCTGATTTCACAGGGCTCCGGTGGAGGTCCCTCAGAGTGGGTCCAGTATCTCATCGCCTCTCCGGGCCAGCCCCTCGCCCCGTCGTGACGACGAGTCACGTCCGCTGAGCCCCATTCCGGAAAGCTCTGCGGCCGCTCCGGATCATGCTGGGGCGGGGGAAACTGGCCCAACCAGAACAACGTCAGCCACTACCTCGGCGACGCCACAACCGGCAGCCACTAAAGCTACTTCGACTCCAGCATCTGTTCCAGTACCAGCAGCCAAAACAACACCAACTCTAGCCTCTTCAGCAGCACCAACCCCGGCAGCGAAAACGTCAGCGCCGGCACCAAGTCCAGCAACGAAAGTAGCAGCGCCCAGTTCATCTGCATCTTCCGAGTCCTCTCAACCTCGGCAGGGGAAAACCGCTGCTACGGCTTCTTCTTCCCAGCAATCCAAGGGCAAGAAGACTCAAGACGCTACCAAGCCCAGCACTTCCGAGCCTGGGCAACGTACCCTTGAGTCTATGCTCCCCAAGAAGGCACCAGTGGCAAAGGACGCGCCTGCCGAGCCAACCGAAGCTCGGCAGTTGGTTCTGCACACCAGCCCCGCCCTTGCCTTGGTGGAGAGGAAGGAGGCACATGCTAAAGGTTTGGTGACGCCACATATTCCCTCAGGCGAACGATACCCCCCAAGCCTGATGGAGTTTGTCATGAACTGGAACAAGGCCGAGGTAATCCATGAATCTGATCAAGTGAATACCGCCGCCAAGGCCATTAACCTCGCTGGACGGATGATGGAGGTACGCCGTTTCTCCTTCGCAAATTGTAGATAATAACCATTAGTCCCCGAGCCTCCGGGGAAGTAACTTGTTACTCGGCCGGATGCTCTTTTATAGAACTAACGTAGTTCCATGGTAACTTTGAACATGCACACACCTAGAGCCGGGTTAAGTTCCACTTGGCCCGGATTTTAGTACACTTCGAACATGCACACACCTAGAGCCGGGTTAAGTTCCACTTGGCCCGGATTCTAGTACACTTCGAACATGCACACACCTAGAGCCGGGTTAAGTTCCACTTGGCCCGGATCTTAATACACTTCGAACATGCACACACCTAGAGCCGGGTTAAGTTCCACTTGGCCCGGATCTTAGTACACTTCGAACATGCACACACCGAGAGCCGGGTTAAGTTCCACTTGGCCCGGATCTTAGTACACTTCGAACATGCACACACCGAGAGCCGGGTTAAGTTCCACTTGGCCCGGATCTTAGTACACTTCGAACATGCACTAGGCTGACTTAAGTTTCTGTATCTTTTTCAGGTGACCACCAACCGCCGAAGTGCCAAATTCCAGCGCTTGTTGGATACGCATAAAAATCTTCGCACGAAACAGGCTGCACTCATCGCTGAGTACGAGAAGAGGGGTAAATTTCTTTCTCATTCCTTTCCTCATTTTTCTTCTACTTTACTTGCCGAATTAATCTGATTGTTCGGTTTCCGTAGCTGGGGTGGAAGCTGAAAACAAAATAATGCGAAAGAACTTGGAGTAGATCAAGGGTACGTCCTTCTTATCTGTTCTTACTGTGCTTCTCATCATTTTACCTCCTTGGCTCGGCAAACATTCATACCTCGGCTCTGCCGGGCTAACACACGGTTTCAGCATTGCTTGAAGAAAGTGTGCATGTGCCTGACATGATGCTGCATTTTCTCGAACAAGCAGGACAGCATCAAGCCGAGTTGAAGAAGAAAGATGATGAGCTCGCCCTCCTCCGGACCAAAGATGATGACATACCCAAGCTCAAAGCTGAAATGGCTAAGATGAAGGCACAACACCAAACCGAGCTGAAAAGGGTTGGCCAGGACTTCACCGAGGAACGCGAGCGCCTCAAACTCCAAAGTGCTAAGGATCGCGAGCTCCTACAGGAAGCCGAGGTCAAACTTGGGTCGGCAAATGCTGAGCTCGAGCAGCTTCGGAAAAGGCGTGATGCTTGCATCAAGGAGTTGACCCGGATTCACAGTCACATCTCTCGTAACTTCTTTTCCTTTATCCGCCTTACTTCTCCGGGTTATTTCTCATGTCTTATTTTCTCAACTTTGTCCTTTGCCTTGTTTCCTAGGCCACTTTCCAGAGGGTACTGCCATTGCAAGTGCTGCTGTTGCCAATTTCCGCCGAGAGAGAGGTACTCCGGTCAATGCTGAGGGTGACAGCATTCCCTTTGACATGGAGGACCTGCTGGTCAGCCTGTCATCTCGCGTGGAAATTATCAAGAACTACGGCAGGGACCTCCTCGATGTTTCAGTCTGGATCTTCAACGCCTTCTGGCCCACCGATGACGCTCCGGAGAGAGTCACGCAGCTCGCTAAAAGGCTTTCGGAAGTTGAGACCTAGCTCAACCTCTGGCGAGAATCTGCTGGCCGCGCTGCTGCCAATACCGTCCTTCACCATGTTTTGATGTGGTACGAGAAGATATATCTCAGCCTCCTCACACGGCTGCGCACCGGGTCCAAATGGATAGATGACCCGGAGTGGGTAGCTCGGCGCCAGGCTTGCGCCCACAGCCTCATTGAATATGCCCCCATTCATGAATGGACTGAGGGTCCGAGCTTCCTGGAAGCCGCAGGCGAAGAGGAAGTTGAGAACATTGAAGATGACTCGAGTGAAGACGAGGAGGACACTGCCTCGGATATCGAAGAGGGCGACGATGATGCCGAACTCCCTCTGGCTGCTCCTAAGTAAAAACACTTGAAAATTCATGAGATCCCCGGTATGCCGGGTGGAATTGTATTCCAAATACATGTGATATTTTGCTACTGAGTACTTATGCCGGATTAACGTGGGCGTAGTCCCCAAGTTTCTTTTTCTTGTTCGTTCAATCTTTTGGCTCAGATTATGTCTACCTTGATTCGGTTTTACAACTTGCGAATCCGAGCCTGAAAAATTGTCTTAACAATACTGGGAAACTTTTAGACTTAGCTCAAAAATAAATACGGGGTTAGTCCGGAAAACAAATGTCGGCTCGAATAAATTCTTTTCCTTGGTCGTTTTTCATGTGCTACGAAATTCCAAACTTGTTCTCTTGCTTGCCATGAAGCCAATTCTTGTTGGACAGCAGCAAGTCGAAGAGTTGGGTTTTTGGTGCTCACACACTATTAATCCGCGCTAAGTAGAATAACCTATTCTAGCCGACGCACAAATAACAAAAGACAACAAATATTATGAAGGCAGTCCCCGAGTTACTGCTCGAGGTGCCAACATTTCATTGATAAGCTCATTGCCGACATACATACCGACATATGAGATAACCCGGATACATACACTTCTTCGCTAAGTGTAGAAAGGACGAAGGAGAGCTACATTCCATGGACGTTTAGATTCCTCACCGGATCTGTCCGCCTTGTTCTTTTCCTGTGGCTTTGCATCTATAAGATAATAAGAATCATTGTGCAATGCTTTGCTCACGATGAATGGCCCTTCCCACGGGGGGGATAATTTATGCATTCCAGTAGTACGTTGTACCAAACGAAGCACCAGATCGCCTTCTCGAAAAACTCGGGGGCACACTTTCCGGCTATGATAGCGTCGGAGATTTTGCTGATATATGGCGGATCTGGACAGTGCCAGTTCTCTCGCTTCTTCCAGCAGATCAACATCATTTTGCCGGGCTTCTTGCACTTCGGCTTCTGTGTATTGGGTGACTCTAGGCGAATCATGCTCTATGTCGGCTGGTAATACAGCTTCTGCCCCATATACCAGAAAAATGGCGTATAGCCTGTTGATCGATTCGGAGTTGTTCTTAAACTCCACAGTACCGCTGGTAGTTCTTCTATCCAGCACCCCGCTGATCTTTGCAGCGGCTCAATGAGCCGGGGTTTTATCCCGGATAATACTAATCCGTTGGATCTTTCCACTTGCCCGTTCGATGCGGGGTGGGCTACCGAAGCTACGTCAAGTCAGATCCTCTTATCCCGGCAGAAACGAGCAAATGCTCCTTCCGCAAAATTTGTGCCATTATCAGTTATGATACTGTGTGGATAACCATACCTCAAGATGATATCTTTGAGAAAAGTTACGGCCGTAGCTCCATCACATTTTCTTATAGGCTTTACCTTGATCCACTTTGTAAACTTGTCCACCATTACCAAAATGTGAGTCATGTTTCCTCTTGCTGGTTTGAATGGGCCCACCATATCCAGGCACCATACGGCAAATGGCCAAGTGATTGGGATGGTCTTGAGTTCCGACATTGGCATATGCGTCTTTGTGGCGTACCTCTGACAACCATTACATTTTCTCACCAGATCTTCTGCTTGCTCTAAGGCGTTTGGCCAGTAGAATCCGTGTCGGAAAGCTTTCGCTACCAAGGCTCGGGATGAGGCGTGATGCCCGCATTCCCCCTGATGTATATCTCGGATGATTTCAAGCCCTTCGTCCAGGTCAACACACCGCTGGAGGACATTGGTCACACTTCTTTTGTATAACTCGGAATTGATGATCGTGTAAGCCTTTGCCCTCCTCTGTATTTTCCTGGACAACACCTCCTCAGTTGGTAACGTTCCATCTTTCAGGAATTGAAATATAGGCAGTGCCCAAGCCGGTTTGGCCGCACGGGGAACACGTCCTCGTCTATCTCCATATGATCCACTGGCATAACTTCAACCGGACTACGCTGAGCAGTCCCCGGGTCCTGCGAAGTAGTTCCCGGGTTTGCCGAAGCAGTCCCCGGGTTTTGCGCACCACTTCCCGTGTCAACGTCCATGGGCGCTGCTCCGGACTCTGTGTCCTCCGGGACGTAGATGGACTCGGATTCTGGGGATGGCCTGATGGATGGTTTCTTGAGGTGCTCTAATGCTACACCCGGTGGAATTGCTTGTCTGGTTGACCCGAGCATCGACAGCATGTCGGCAGCCTCATTTTCCACCCGGGGTACATGATGAAATTCGCATCCCTCAAAGTAACCAGAAATCTTCTGCACGTGAAATCTGTATAGTGCCATGTTTGGATCAAGAGCGTCCCATACTCCGGACACTTGCTGCACCACTAAATCCGAGTCGCCAAAGCATATAATCCGACGTATACCAATTTCCTTTGCTACCTTGAGCCCATGCACAAGTGCTTCATACTCAGCGACATTATTCGATGCGGTGAAGTGGATCTGCAGCAAGTATTTCAACTGGTCCTTCTTTGGCGACGTGAGTACAACTCCGGCACCTAGCCCGGTTTTGGTTTTTGATCCATCAAAGTGCATTCGCCAATAGTTCGGATCTGGAAGTGGTGGTTCGTACTGTACCTCGGCCCAGTCCACGAAAAAGTCCGCCACAGCTTGAGACTTTATGGCTTCTCTCCGGTCATACTGCGGAGCGTAAGGAGCTGGCTCAATTCCCATTTTGCAATTCTGCCGCTTGCATCCTTGTTACTCATTATATCGGATATAGGGGCCTCACATATGACCCGGATGGGATGCTCTTCAAAGTAATGCTTCAATTTCTTGGCGGCCATGTACACGCCATACGCCACTTTTTGATAGTGTGGGTAGTTCTGCTTTGAGGTTGACAACACTTCACTCAAATAATACACCGGCCTTTGCACTGACTTACCTTCCTCATCACGCTCCACCACTATCACTGCACTTACAACTCGGTTGGTTGCGGCTATATAGAGCAACATTGGCTCTTTTGATAGTGGTGAGGCTAGCACTGGCGCCGTGGCTAACATTTTCTTTAGGTGGGTAAAGGCCTCATCCGCCTGCGGCGTCCAAATGAACTTATCCGACGTTTTCATGAGTTGATAGAGAGGCAATGCCTTTTCTCCTAACCGACATACAAACCGACTTAACGAGGCCAGGCAACCTGTAAACTTCTGGACATCGTTAAGACACTTCGGCAGTTCCATTCGTTCGATGGCTCGGATCTTGGTTGGATTAACTTCGATACCTCGGCTGGAAACCAGAAAGCCGAGCAATTTTCCAGCCGGGACACCGAAGGTGCATTTTTCCGGGTTAAGTTTCATCCGGAACCTCCTTAGGTTTGCGAACGTTTGCCTGATATCGTCAAGGAGCGTTTTGCTTTCCTTGGTCTTGATAACCACATCATCCACATATACCTGTACATTTTGACCTATTTGGTCATGCAAACATTTTTGCATACATCTCTGGTACGTTGCCCCTGCATTACGTAAACCAAACGGCATGGTGCGATAGCAATAAGCCCCATACGGGGTAATAAATGCAGTCTTTATTTGATCATCCGGATTCAAAGGTATCTGGTGGAAACTGGAGTAAGCATCGATGAATGACAACAGTTCACATCCAGCAGTTGAGTCTATGATCTGATCTATTCTTGGCAGCGGGAATGGATCTTTCGGACACGCCTTGTTCAGGTTCGTGTAGTCGATACACATGCGCCAAACCACTGCCACGTTCGGATCATCCTTCTTCTTTTCCACCAGCACCGGATTAGACAGCCAATCGGGGTAGAGGACTTCCATGATAAATCCTGTAGCTAGCAACCGAGCTATCTCATCTCCAATGACTTTCCTCCTATCTTCGGCGAAGCGGCGGAGAGGTTGCTTCACCGGCTTAGCTCCGGGTCTTACATTTAAAGAGTGCTCGGCCAACTCCCTCGGAACACCTTGCAAGTCTTGTGTGGACCAAGCAAAAATGTCCCGATTCTCACGGAGGAAGCTGACGAGCTCGCTTTCCTATTTATCACTTAGCCCGGCACCAATTGTTACGGTGCGCTCTAGGAACATGTCATCAACAGGGACCTTCTTGGTATCTTTCGCGGCCTGGAAGGAAACAGTTCCATGCGGGTTACTCAGCGCCGGCATACACTGTTGCGCGGACTGAGCCAACGCAGCCACCTCTTGAATTTTCCTTTTTTCCTGTGCGATCACGAGTGACTCGGCTAAGTTTGACCCGGCCGACGCACACTCCATCGAACGCCGGAAGTCCCCAGCAATTGTAATTACTCCGTTTGGTCCGGGCAATTTCATTTTCAAATAGCTTATATGACAACTTGCCATGAACTTGTTCAGCGCTGGCCTTCCGAGCAATGCATGATACGCGCTTTCCAAGTTCACTACTTCGAACTCCAGATTTTCAGTTCGGCAATTGTCCCTCGTGCCGAACAAGACGTCGACCCAGACCTTGCCTATGGGCTCGCAAGAAATGCCGGGCACAATGCCATGGAAAGTTGTCCTCGTGGCCTGGAGCATGTTCTCCGAGATACCCAACTTGCGCATTGTGTCCGCGTACATGATATTTATGCTACTGCCATTGTCGATCAGTACCTTTGAGAATCTTACGTTAATGTTAGGCCCAATGAATGTAGGATCTAGCACCAACGCATACGAACCAGGGCTCGGCATGAGCTTGGGGTGATCCCTAATGCTCCAAGTGATTTCCTGATCGAACCAAGGCATGTACCTCGTCACTGCCGGTATCACCGCATTCACCTCCATATGCGTACGCTGCAAGCTTTTTCTATCAGTTTCCTCTGTGGTGAATACGCAGTAGCTCTGGTGATGCTCCCTGTACTCGTTTCTCCCCTCATTTCCGGGGTGCCTCTGATCCGGCTGCTGCTGATTTTCTACTTGATGCACTGCATCCCTTCTTTCATTGTTATCATACCTCGGGGGAGGGGGAGGCAACATCAGCTGTTGCGTGTTCGCTCCGGAGAGCAATTGCTGCCGGGTTAACTCCTGCCGAGGCTGATCATTCCGGGGTGCCTGAGCATTCCCCGAACCACCTTGCTCGACCTTGCGCATCCACTCGCATTGCCTCGTCGTATGACCCGCTGGGTTGTTCGGATTTGGCGTGTGAAACTTACACGGCTGGTCCAACATCGATTCGTAAGTATACCTCGGACGGTATTTCCTTTCTTGCCATTGCTTCTTTTGCTCCGGTGTCCATGTTTTCTTCCCATCGTTCCTTGGGGTCCATTGACCTCCAGTTTTCTGGCGCTGACTACCCCCTGCCCCAGGTTGGTCTTGACTCACGACCGCTACTTGGTGCGAACCGTACCGATGATTCGGTCGATCATCTCTCCTTTTTCCTCTGTAATCATTTCTCCGGGATGATCCGGATCCATCCCTCTGATAGTACTCATCACTTGACTCGTTTGAGGCGAGCCTTGGTTGGGTCGGGTCACTCAATGCATACGAGTCTGCGATCCGGATCATTTCTGCCAAAGTTGCCGGATTTTCCGTTGCAACTTCATCCATAACTCGCTTCCATACCTGCACCCCTGTGCAAACCATGCTATAGCCTGTGATTCTATCACGCCCTCACACGAGTTTCTCACAGTACACCACCGGGTCAAAAACTCCCGGTCCGTCTCATTGGGTCGTTGTTTGCACATAGCTAGGGTCTGTGGCCTATTTGGCCTTTGATATGTACTCGAAAAATTGCTGATGAATATCTCCTCGAAATCAATCCAGCAGTTGATGCTTCCTGGCGGAAAATTGTTCAACCACACCCTTGCCGGGCCTTCCAACATCTGGGGTACATATCGTACGGCCCATCTCAGGTTGCCTGTGGCAATTTTTACAGCGGTAGCATAGTTTATCAGCCAATCCTCTGGCTTGGTACTACCATCATAGGTCTTGGTCCCCCTGGGCAACTGAAACTTCGGGACTGGTGGCTCTTTCATGATCCGGGGTCCAAAACATGCTGGACCTGGTGGACCCTGGCATTCTATCTGTTCCGACCTATATAGTCGATCCAGTTTTAACCTCGCGTCGTCTGGCATCAAATCCCTGCTTCCCAGTCCCGAACCTATCACATGATAGTCCGGTCTTGGGTATCCCGCCTTTCCCAGTTTTGCTCGTGCGGTGCGCCTTTCTGTTGGATACCTCGGCCAGCACTATGCTCTTGCCTCGGCATGTTTCGCTGCTGTGGTTGTCTTGCCCCTGCTGAGTTTTGCTGCCCGGCATTGCCGTTGAGAATGTTCCTTCGACCGGCATTGCCTTGGTCACGGTTACCTCGGCCAGCTTCGCCTCGGCTCACACTCCGTCGATCATCATTTTTTGCGCTTCTTTTTCTTTCCCCGCCTGTGTCGGGTCATACGGGACAATCTGTTTGTTCCGTCTGGTCGAGGTTACCACCTCCTCTCTCCTTAGATCGCCATGAGGGGACGACGCAGCTCCAGCGGATTTCTCTGGGTTACTCATCGCCGAATGGACGATCTTGGAGGCTCCAGCTCTCTCCAGGTTCGCCCTGAGCAGTTCCTCGTTTTGCCTGTTCGCAATCCGAACCAGCTCGTTAACCCGGTCTTGCTGCCTTTGCCGGGCTTCACCCGTTAGTCCCTCTAACTCGGATGCAGCTGCATCCGCCGCTCTGAGGTTCTTGGCCGGGGTACTATACCTCGGCAGCCCCATGGAAAAACAGTTTTCTGATTCCTCGATTTCGACATCACCTTCTCTGTTCATCTCGCTCATGAGATTTCTCCCTTTAACTTTTACAGCATCAACTTTGTTCGCCTTCGCGTACTCACGCAGCGTCATGTTCAACAACCGCTGGGCCGCGGCTATTTTCTTCGCGCCCTCAAGTATTTTCCACCGAGTTTCTTCCAGCTCGGCCTGTGCACGAGCCGGATCTACCGCTGCTACTACAGGGTTTGCCAAGCTATCTATTGCCTCTCTCAGCACGTTTTCCGGCCTCTCTAGCGGAGGACCCCTACCTTTCCTTGGTGCCTTGGGTGTCACCTCCGGATCTGGCACCGGATCCTTGCTCGTAACCGCTCCCGGCGTTGTCGTCATTACCTCTGCATGGTCCGGGGAACGAGCGATACGTCCCCCGCGAGCCACAGTGAGGGGCGGTTCGCCTGCTTCGACAACGTGGCGCGGATGAACGCCTGACACGTTCACCGTGACGTAGACCTTGTGTGCGCCGAGCTTGAGGAAGACGCCGTTGCGCAGGAGAGGGCGCGTGCCGAAGCAGCCTGCGTTGTCGCTGACGAAGTCCCACGCTTCAAAGCGCTGGATGAGCCCGGAGACGATGCGTTCGCCAGTGGCGACGAAGTTTCCCGTCTGGATCTTGACCCCTGCTAGCGCCTTGTGCCCCATGGTGGGCGCCAACTGTCGTGGTGGTGTCACGGCAGATGCCATGTATAGGCTGAAGGTGGGGACTAATATACGCTAGGGGAATCCAGGGAGGGATAGCGAAGTGATTCTCCACACCAAAACTCGTATTGATTTTCTTCCAAGGTTACAAGTGCTCCTAGAGCTGTATTGGCGAGAGGAGGAAGAAGAAGCTCTCTTACTCTCACCCACAGATCTCACCTGAAACCCTTATCCTTAACCGAAATCTCCAGAGAATGAAAGAACCAACCCCTTCTACTAAAGCCCTAGCCCCCCTTTTATAGGGGAGGCTCGGTTTCAACCTAGGGCATACGTGGAGGCATATTCCTAAGAATATGCCCCCTCCAAAAGTGGTAAACTGACCGGGGTGCTTTTTCCCCCTCGTCAGCTACGCTTTAGCTACGTGAGCCACTGCGGCGCCCTCGTCAGCTAACACGGGCGTCGCACGCTTGTCGGCCACGCCCCGATGGTCCAGTCCTTGCTCGCTTCGCTCAGGCAGTGCGTACCGGGGTTACTTTTGACCAGCGAGATTCCTTCCTTCTCCTAGAAGGTTACTGCGACCCGGACGATGGTTCATCCGACCACACCCTTTTCCTGCATACATGTTAGACATACGCTTCCGACTCACCGCTTAAGTCGGATTAGGGCTAGTTAGGCGAACGCCCCTAGGTCCGGGTTACCCCGTGATTCGGCCTGCCTTGAGGTGACCCGGTCAGTACTTGCTTTGATCTTGCCAGACCTCAGCTAACTCGGCCTTTCATACCATGGCGTGACCCTACCCGGGGGTATCCCCCCAACAGAATGCTTAACGTGGAAGGCAAGTGGTGTCCAAGTAAACAGGTTCCACCGGTACAGAATATGGCGTCCCAACGGAGTAGAGTGGATTTTCTTCCATGCGAGTGCATGTATCCGCCGCCAACCTCCCTCCTCCCTCCTTCCCAACCACATCCAGCGTCGTCGCCGCGTCCACAAGATCCACCGCCGCCTGCGTCCACCGCCGCCCTCGCGTCCAACCGCGTCGGCCCCCGCCTCGTCCCCACCTCCACTGTCTCCTCGTCGTCGCCCGCCTCCGCCATGTCCACCTTCTCCGCCGCCGCCTCGTCTCCGTATCCCCGTCGCCACCTCTTCCCTGTCGTCGCCTTGTCCCCGTACCCGTGACCACCCACGTCCGCCGCTGCCCACGTCCGCCGCCTCAAGCCACCGCCAGTGAGCCCCTCTCCCTCTTTTTTATTTGTTTTAGAGTAGATGATTTAGTGTAGGTGAATTTAGATGATTTAGTATAGATAAATTTAGGGTAGATGATTTTAGATGATCTAGTGTAGATGAATTTAGATGATTTTAGATAGAAATGTTAGATAATATATTCTAGACACTTGTATTAATTATTTAGATGTTCATATGATTCATAGTAGTATTAAATTTTGTATGTTGACATGTTCTTATGTTCATATCTTCATATGGTTGCTAGTATCATGTTGGGGGCAAAGTTTCGTGGCGTTCACAGGATTATCTTGGTACATTGAGGGACCCTGAGCTAGCGGCGTGCGCGTACGACTACGCGGTGGTTCAACACACGCCTGGATGAACTTTGAGGATGATCGAGCGAGGGCACATCACAATGGCCCCCAGGTATGAGGTTATGCACGGAGCCGTGGGAGAGGGAGCACCGCCAGGCGGTGAGGCAGCTGGCAGAGAGGTAGAAGAGGGAGCACCAGCAGGAAGTAGACCCCGCATTGAGGCAGTCCCTCGACGATCCAGAGGTTATGACTTATAACCTCCGGTTATTCGGCAGGGGTTCCTACACCACTATCTAGGACGTCGGCGCAAACTCCTCCACCGCGCGCTAGGAGGACAACCCCTCTAGGACTGACGGTGCAGGTTCTTCCACCCAGCGCTACGGGCCCGTACTACGGGTTCATCTCAAGCGACTTTACCGTTAAGTTGACGTCAGACTTTGACTTCTCTAGCTCCGATGATTTCGCGGACTCGGAGTAGAGCCTTATGATGTTTATATCTTATGCAACTGATCATATTACTTATCGTACTCTATCTTGCTATAATTTAGAATGCTTAATATGTTTAATGTTTAGTGCTTATCGTACTCTAAATGTGCTACTTATATATCGTTCTATATATTTATATATCGTTCTATCTGTGCTACTTAATTTGTGCAACATGATGCTAAGTTAAGATGGTGATATATGCAACATATGATTCACCGTGCATCATGTGCGGTTACACCTTGTGTATGGACATGAAGTTTCGCATAATGCTCCCTTAGAACTTTGAAACTAGAACCGTATGTTTTTTGAACTATATGTATATTCAATCTATATTATTTATGCTATATGTGCTATTACAGGTTGAAATAATGGTTGGTTTCTAATAATCTTACTCAGAACATCCCATGCAAGTCAAGACCTGGCTTCTTGGAGCAGGTCTTGAGAAGACAACAAGACTATGGAACGTTTGAAGTCATCATTCAGTCATAGAAGCCTGGGTAATATGACCGTGAAGATGCTGAGGAGTAGCTAGCTAACTATTACAATGCATGCTTGTTATCTCTCTGGCTAGTTAAATAATGTAGTAATAATAACTTCTAGATGATGTTACGTTATTTTATCTGGTACTATATATGAATATCCAGTTCCTGCTATATAATTGTTGAGAAATTCAGTAATGTAAAATGAATTTTTAATTTTTTAAATTCATACTAGCGGCGTTTAGTAGAAACTGAATGCCACATATGTTTCATTAGTGGTGGCGTGTAAACTACACGCCACCAGTTAGGATATTACTAGTGGCGTTCAGACGACACACCACTACTACCTAATTTGCTAGTGGCATTCGAGCCACACGCCACCACTAGCTGGCTACCAGTGTCGTGAAGTTAGTTGCATATCCGTTCAACGCCACTAACCTCATTTTCCGAACGCCACCAATGGGCTTTTTCCTACTAGTGAAGTGGTGGAGTATGGTTGGGTCCATGCACGAAGCCATGGTGGCCACCATCAATGATAGAGACGGCGGGATATCGAAGAGGTGAGTGGTGCAAGGGGGTGGGAGATAGAGGGAGAGAGGGAAAGATATATTGGAATTTGGTGAGTACTGGGCTATTGGCCCATTAAAAATTCTGAAATTCTCTTTGGCCCATTTTTGTGTGTGGCAGCATATGGATGTGCTAGTAGTCCCACACTGCTAGTTGAGCGAGAGTTATACCTCCTTATATATTAGGTTGTTCTACCACTCAGGTGTGAGAAGAAGAGCAGCTCTCGCGCATTCCTCCTCTGACGCTGCCCGCCTCGCCACGCCTCGTCTCGTCACGACGCGTGTGCACCACGGTTTGCGGGAATTTTGCCGAGCCGAGCTTTATATTTTCTAGTCGGGAAAATTAATTATGAGTCATTAATGGACGCGTTAATTAGTCAGCCATTTCTAGTATTTATAGGACGTGGACTATTACCGGCTCGGACGTGGACTAAGCCCCACGATCTCCCTGACTTGCGTTACATAAGCGTCTGTGCTAAACCTAATCAGACAGCCTATCACACGCGTCTCCTTCTAATCTGTTGTGCCGCCGCCTTCGTCTTTCCTATCCCGGCTTGTGGCGTTCACCACAGATCGTGACAGTAGGCCTCCAAAACCCCGCCTCTTGTGAACCTGTATGGGTGAGGGGCGATCAGGTTTTTGGGGAGCGCTTCCACGCGACAACTAATGCCATCACAGACGACTCCTTCCCCGACGAGGACTTCTTCCTAGACATCAGCAACCTCTACATCAACAACATGAGTGACGACGCTGCTGCCACCGCCGCAGCTACTGCTGCTGCTACCGCCGTGGCCGCTACACCGTATGTGATCTTGAACTTTCTCTTTCAGATTATGCTAGAGGTCTTTATTCTAGCGATTGGTGTAGATGTGACAGGTTTATCTTATTTAGATGTAATCTATTCATCTACTTTGTTAATCTGCATGATTGGTTTTGGTGTTGTTTGTATGATCATGCTTTATCAGTTTATTATTCGGATTATTATTGCTTATGTTTTCAATAATCTAAAAACCTGATTATAGGCAACTGAATTCCACTGGTGTAGCCGCGACTACTAGGTCACATGCATTTGATGGTATGCACTATAAGAGATGGCGCGCAGGAGCAATTCTATGGTTTAAAAACCTAAACTACTATAGCGCCACTCTTGGCAAACCTGAAGGAGATATTTCTACTGAGCAGGAAGCGGCCTTTTAGAAAGCCGATATCATGTTTATGGTGGCTCTGTTCAGTATTCTTGGAGACAACATTGTTGACCCATACATGTCATTTGATAATGGCAAAGACGCGTGGGATGCGCTCGAGGCCAAGTTTGGGGTCTCGGATGCTGGCACTAAGTTGTATGTCATGGAGCAATTCTATAACTAGAAGATGGTTGATGAGCGCTCCGTCGTTGAGCAAGCTCATGAGATACAATCACTTGCCAAAGAACTTGAGCAGTTAAAGTGTACTTTACCAGACAAGTTTGTAGCCGGAGGCATTATTGCCAAGCTTCCTCCCATGTGGAGGAACTTTGCCACTTCTCTGAAACATAAGAGACAAGAGTTTTCCATTACGAATCTCATTGTGCCTCTTCATGTGGAAGAGAAGGCGAGAGCAAAGGACACACGTGCTCGAGGATTCGAGGAAGCTTCTAGTGCCAATTTGGTAAAGAAGAAAAACTTCCAATCCCACAAGTTCAAGAATAAGAACAGATCTGATGGCAAAGGGAAGTTTGATGGAAAGAACAAGGCCACTCACTCAACCAACTTTAAGAGGAAAAATGATAAGAAGAAAGTCTCTTGCCACGTCTGTGGTGATCCTGATCATTGGGCTCCTAGCTGTCCGAATCGCTTTGACAAGCGGCAACATGGGAACAATGGCAAGACCGCTAATGTTGTAATTAGCGATACTAACATGAAGGACGCTGGGTATGGTACTTTACCTACTACCCTTTAATTATGTCATTCTCCTAAATGGTGGATTGACATGGGTGCTAATACATATGTATGTTCTGATATTTCGATATTCTATTCTTATCAGGTCGCAAGGACTTCCTCCATGCTGATGGGAAATAGCTCACGTGCTTCTGTTCATGGTGTTAGTACGGTAAATCTGAAGTTTACTTCGGGGAAGACCGTACAACTGAAGAATGTGCAACACGTTCCCTCCATCAATAAGAATCTCGTCAGCAAGTCGCTTCTATGTCGAGATGGTTTTAAGTTGGTATTTGATTCCAATAAAGTTATAATTTCAAAGTATGTACAATTTGTTGGAAAGGGTTATGAGTGCGGAGGTCTGTTCCGCTTATCTTTGTCATACTCATGTACTAAAGTTATTAATCATGTTTGCAATGGTAATGAGTCTAATATTTGGCATTCACGACTTTGTCATATTAACTTTGGTTGCATGACGCGGCTAGCCAATATGAGTTTAATTCTGAAATTTACCACTATCAAAGGTTCTAAGTGCCAAGTTTGTGTGCAAGCAAAGCAACCCCGCAAGTCTCATACGGCTGGGAACCGAGAAACTTAACACCACTAGAACTTATACATTCAGATCTTTGTGAGATGAATGGTGTGTTGACAAGTGATGACCCACAAGTATAGGGGTGTATCGCAGTATTTTAGAGGGAAGTGAAACCCGATTTATTGATTCGACACAAGGGGAGCCAAAGAATATTTATCAGCCTTAACAACTGAGTTGTGAATTCAGCTGCACCTGGAAAAAATCTTGCTCACAGCAATTTATCAGTAGCAACAGTTTTGTAGTAGGAATAGTAAAGTAGTAGCAGCAGTAAAGTAAAGACAGCAGTAACAATAGCAGTAAGTAGTAGGATTTGAGTGCGGTAGGCATAGGGATGGATGGACAGACGTTGCATGGATAAGAAAATTCACATAGCAATCAGAACATAGGGCAATTGCAGATAAATAAGATAAAGCATCCAAGTACTAGATAATCCTAGGCATGTGTTCCATATATAGTCATACGTGCTCGCAATGAGAACTTGCACAACATCTTTTGTCCTGCCAGCCCGTTTGCAGCGGGGACTCAAGGGAACTACTAGCAATTAAGGTGCTCCTTTTAATAGAGCACCGGAGAAAAGCATTAACACTCCGTGAACACATGTGATCCTCACATCAAAGACATTCCATCCGGTTGTCCCGATTTCTATCACTTCGGGGCCTTTGGTTCTGGACAACAACGTGTGTATACAACTTGTAGATAAGACCAAAAACAATACTATCATAATGAATCAATAACATGTTCAGATCTGAAATCATGGCACTCGGGCCCTAGTTACAAGCATTAAGCACAACAAGTCGCAACAAAGTCATAAAGCACTAATATAAGATACTAGGCAACATGCCCTAACAATCTGATGCCATTACATGAAAGATCTCATCCAATCCCTACCATCCCCATAGCTTACAGCGGGGGATTACTCACTCATGGATGAGGGAAACATGGATGGTCGATGGAGAAGCGATGGTGATGATGATGGCGGTGATCTCCTCCAATTCCCCGTCCCGGCAGGGTGCCAAAATAGAGTTTCTGGTGCTGTTTCGTGGAATCTGGTGGTGGCGGCGGAGCGGAACTCCTTCTAAAAAAAGTCGAATCCCCCGGAGTTTTTAGGTCAGAAGGCTTCTTATAGGCGAAGAGGGAGACCAAGGGGGTGCCTGGGGGGCCCACACCATGCCCTGGCGCGGCCAGGCCCATCCCGCGCCTAGGGGTGGTGTGGCCAGACCCTGGCCCTCCCCCGTCTCGTATTATGGCTCCGTGAGTCTTCCGGAAAAACAGGCACCTTGGCTTTTGTCCCGTCCAATTTCGAGAATATTCATTTTCTGACTTTCTTGGAACCAAAAAACAACAGAAAATAGGCAGCTGGCACTGTGGCTCTTGTTAATAGGTTAGTCCAAGAAATCATATGAAAAGTACTCCAAAGTGTGGACAAAACACAATAAAGTGAATAAAACCAAGCATGGGACATAAAAAATTATGGATACATTTGCAATGTATCAACATCCCCAAGCTTAACTCCTGCTCGTCCTCGAGTAGGTAAGTGATAACAAGAAAGAATAATTTTTGAGGTGACATGCACCATCGTAAACTTGATAAATGTAGTTGTAAAACATTCGAAGCTGGGATCATAGTACTTCAATCATAACATGAAAGACAAAGTTCTAGCAATAAGGGAAAGAAACTATGATGCAACATGAAAAGGCACAAACAAAAGATTCATGAATAACAATGCTTTGCAAGACGTTTGTTTCACATAAAGACAACATAGATAGTATTCAGCTTGTCCCTCATAGAGTAGCAAATATAAATGCATAGGACACCTTCAAAGTTCACAAGAGTGACTAGATACAAATAGTTTAAAACAAGCAATATCAAGGTACGCATCAATCAACAAGTCTTGGGACAATGGACATAGAACTAAGAATGGCCACTATGCTCTCAAAGTAGGTGCATAAAGATAGAAGGTGGAGACTCAGTATAATGGTGGAAGAAAGGCCTTTTTATAAAAGGAAGGAGGGATTCAAGTCTCATAAAGAGCTTCCAAAAATTATGGTACTTATAGCTTTCAGCTCTCATTGCCCCTATCATAAGAATCTTGAAGTGATTAAGGTTAAAGTGAACAAACTATGGTGTACATGCTTGACGAAGTATAAGTTAGAAATCTCAAGTCCCTTGTATACGAGGGCCGCTCCTCATGCTACTCAAGTTTAGTCACCGGTAAGTTCTTGTCATTGTAAGTATATGTGTATCATAGAGAACCGCCAATGGGGTACCCCTTGCCAGATGATACGGAAGAATCCCCATATCAAAATGACAAGGTAAGCAGACAACGAGCATCTCAACAATATTCTTATTTACCATGGGAATATGGTGCTTTTTTCTCTATTTCCTCTTTTCATAATCTCCTTTTTTTCTCTTTTTTTCTCAATATAGGACTCTTTTTTTATAAGAAGAATGCTTCATAGACAGCTCATTATGGTTACGCTGCAGGTTTCCACCATGTCAGCATGGATTAGACGATCGGCCCAAGCGTTTCTCTAACACATATACATAACTCCATGGACTTACAAGCTCCCCTTTCATTTCACACCGACGACATCCATATACAAAAGAGCATGATATCAACTAGGTACAAGTACCAAGTGCAATGTTGAAAGCGTTCCCCCTAAAAGCATGGTTCTGCTAATTCCCAACAAATAAGTGCAAGCATATACAACATAGACGACACAATGGTTCAAGTTTATTAAGGGCAAGAAAAGTAAAGTGTGCCATCAAGTTCGTGAGAGCTTTAATCACTAGTTTTCTCATAACAAGTTTAATTTGGAAGGTAAACAAAAGCATGAATATACTTGGAATAGCATAAGCTAATAATTAGGTATGGTGGACTCTTCGGAATAACTTGGTTTAGGGAGTTGGATGCATGAGTGGAACTCATACTTGGTTGTGGAGGCTAGCAAAAGACTGGGAGCGACAAACTAAGAGAGCAATAATGGCCATAATCATGCAGAGCGACAAAACATCATTGATCAAAGCATAAAGTGATACTACAAGTTGAAAACTAACGGATCATAAAGGCTATGGTGACTTGGGATAGTCATACATGGTGTGAGCATGTGCCAAGTCAACCCAAATAAAACATTGAAGGAGAATACCACTATAATATGCTTTAATATGCTAAAACAACGCATGATTCATCCAAGGCACATTAAGCAATCTCAATTGTTTATAACAAGTCATGCTACCGCATAGAATACTAAGCATAAAGCCAAAACAATATCAAGCATGGCATGACAAAGCATAGGCCACAATCAAAAACAAGCTCTCTTTACCACTTAAGTATGAACTTTCCTACTCTTTTCCAAACCAAACCAGACCAATCTATTTGAACACCAATGCAAGAAAGAGGAGGTCCAACCAATTTATTCAGCAAACTAAGAAAAGAAAGCAAACGAAAAACTAAAATGAAAACAAAAAAGAAGACGCTCCAAGAACAACACAACTGTGCATGAAACAATAAAAATAAAGTGTTTGGAAGAAACCTGGGATTTTTATTGATGAAGAAGGCGATGCCTTGGGCATCCCCAAGCTTTGACGCTTGCACTTCTTGGATATTTCTTGGGGTGACACGCGCGGCATCCCCAAGCTTGAGCTTTAGTCCATCCTTCATCTCATTACTCATTCCTTCCATGCACCTGAAATTTTTCCTTCATACAAAACTTCACACAATCTTTATTAGCAACATTAGTGCACTCAAGATAATAAGTTTTTAAGTTCAGTTATAACACCAATAAAACTTCCATTAAAACACAAGCTACTGTAGCACTTCCCTCAAAAAGCTCAATTCCCCAAAAGAACTCAAAAAGGAACCAACAAGAAGCAAATGCAGAAATTGGCAGAAATCTGTCAAAACAGACCAGCAGGTAAAGACGAATTTGTTTGACAACCTTATGTTGCTCAAATCAAAAAGTGTTGAACTAACGAAAGTTACATAACAACCTGGGGCATAAGCACAAAATTCAAGCCTCAAAAAGATGTTCAGAGATTTTACACGAATGTTTACGGTGAAGCATAGAAATGTGTTTTGGGACAACAACTTTCCCAATCATTACCTCTCTCTCATTAGAGGTTACTCTTGGCACAAATAGAAAATAAAAAGGATAAGGAGCGGTTATTAATGAAGTAATAACCTCCAAGACTCATCTAAAACTTTTGGGTTATCTCCCAATAAGTACTTTTCTTTAACGCCTTTAAGTTAGGCATAATAAAAAACTAAAATGGATAGAATAGAAGTAAGCGGAGATAATCATAGTGAAAACATTGAGGTTTATCAGGTCTTGTTACCAAAACAATTCCATATGAGATAAAACTTTTTTATCCCACTAATGATTATGTTACCTCAACCTTGATAGCAATGGTCCCAATAATAATTGTTTCAAATTTTTATCTTGGTATGGGACAATATATTTCTCCAACTTGAATGCCCTCAACATGTTCAATTGAATTCAAAACCATAAGTCATATCAATCTTCTTGGGGAAATAGATAGTATATTCCTTGTCATTAACTTTGAAGGTCACCTTCCCTTGATTACAATTAATAACAGCTCCTGCAGTATTTAAGAAAAGGTCTCCCAAGAATAATAGACATATTATCATCTTCAGGCATGATAGTTTGAGAGGATGATCACATAAGAAATATGAGTTGAAGTAAAAGAGAGCATCAATAAGCAAATTCAAAACACATTTAAGTCTAACCCACTTCCTATGCATAGGAATCATGTAAGCAAATAACAAAGGGACAGGCATAGGAAGATAAAACAAGAGTAACTTCAAAACTTTCAGCACATAGAGAGGTGCTTCAATGCCATGAAAACTTCTACAACCATATTTTCCTCTCTCATAATAATTTTCACTAGCCTCATGAATAAACTCAACAATATAACTATCACATAAAGCATGCTTTTCATGATCTACAAGCACTAGAGCTTTATTATAAACATTTTCAAGAGAATCCTCAGGAACATAACAATCATCCTCCTTTAGTAAGCATGGAGGTCAATCAAATAATGTAAGGGATAAAGAGTTACTCTTATTAGAAGGTAGGCATGGGTAGCTAATCCATTCTTCCTCCTTTTATTCATCACTCTCCTCCTCTTTTTCATCTAATGAGATTTCAGGTTCATCAATTTCTTCTTCCATAAGATCCTGCAAGGCATTAGTCTCTTCCATTTGTGGAAAGCATCTATTAAAATATTCAAGAATATAGCCATTTTCATCCTTGTAATTATCAAAGAAAAATTTAAGTATCCATAAACCTCATATTTGTAAGGTGACTCATCAATATTTTCAAGCAAACTAGCAAGTTCAAAAACACCCTTCCAAGCAATAAATTCTTCAATTTGTTCCGCATCATAAAAGTCATAAATTCCTTTAGCATAAGAAGATATGGTAACATTATCATTATACTCACATTAAAAAGGGAGGTGTTTATACCTCTTTCTGCAACGAGATTTATCACAGCAATAAGTAACATTATAAGTAGAGCACACATTTCTAGCAATGGTATACAATTTATCAATTTGTTCCCGTAAGTGTTTCCCTTTTTGTGACAAGCGGTGTTCCTTATAATAGTATTTTTGATCTTTCGTGAACCCACCTTGCCAATAAGCTTCAGTTTCAAAGAAACCAACCATTGACAAAAAGCATGATAAAGCAAGACAATAACAGACCAACGAAAATGACAACTAGAGTAGGAACTATTTTGTTGTTGTATTTTTGATAAAGAAACAAGAAAACAAGGCGAAAATAAAATTAGCTTGAACAATAGTGATTCCAAGTGGACTTGATAAATAAAGCTATGCTCCCCGACAACGGCGCCAGAAAATAGTCTTGATGACCCACAAGTATAGGGGGTGTATCGCAGTATTTTCAAGGGAAGTGAAACCCAATTTACTGATTCGACACAAGGGGATCCAAAGAATATTTATAAGCCTTAACAAATGAGTTGTCAATTCAGCTGCACCTGGAAACAATCTTGCTCACAGCAGTTTATCAGTAGCAACAGTTTTGTAGTAGGAATAGTAAAGTAGCAGCAGCAGTAAAGTAAAGACAGTAGTAACAATAGCAGTAAACAGTAGGATTCGAGTGCGGTAGGTATATGGATGGATGGACGGGCATTGCATGGACAAGACAATTCACATAGCAATCAGAACATAGGGCAATTGCAGATAAATAAGATAAAGCATCCAAGTACTAGATAATCCTAGGCATGTGTTCCATATATAGTCATACGTGCTCGCAATGAGAACTTGCACAACATCTTTTGTCCTGCCAGCCCGTTTGCAGCGGGGCCTCAAGGGAACTACTGGCAATTAAGGTGCTCCTTTTAATAGAGCACCGGAGCAAAGCATTAACACTCCGTGAACACATGTGATCCTCACATCAAAGCCATTCCATCCGGTAGTCCCGATTTCAGTCACTTCGGGGCCTTTGGTTCCGGACAACAACGTGTGTATACAACTTGTATATAAGACCAAAAACAATACTATCATAATGAATCAATAACATGTTCATATATGAAATCATGGCACTCGGGCCCTAGTGACAAGCATTAAGCACAGCAAGTCGCAACAAAGTCATAAAGCACTAATATAAGATACTAGGCACCATGCCCTAACAATCTGATGCCATTACATGAACGATCTCATCCAATCCCTACCATCCCCATAGCCTACAGCGGGGGATTACTCACTCATGGATGGGGGAAACATGGACGGTCGATGGAGAAGCGATGGTGATGATGATGGCGATGATCTCCTCCAATTCCCCGTCCCGGCAGGGTGCCAGAATGGAGTTTCTGGTGCTGTTTCGTGGAATCTGGTGGTGGCGGCGGAGCGGAGCTCCTTCTGGATAAACGTCGAACCCCTCAGAGTTTTTAGGTCAGAAGGCTTCTTATAGGCGAAGAGGGAGACCGAGGGGGTGCCTGGGGGGCCCACACCATGCCCTAGCGCGGCCAGGCCTAGCCCGTGCCTAGGGGTGGTGTGGCCAGCCCCTCACCCTCCTCCGTCTCGTATTCTGGCTCCGTGAGTCTTCTGGAAAAATAGGCACTTTGGCTTTTGTCTCGTCCAATTCCGAGAATATTCATTTTCTGACTTTCCTGGAACCAAAAACAGCAGAAAACAGGTAGCTATCACTGTGACTCTTGTTAATAGGTTAGTCCAAGAAATCATATGAAAAGTACTCCAAAGTGTGGACAAAACACAAGAAAGTGAATAAAACTAAGAATGGGACATCAAAAATTATGGTTACATTTGCAATGTATCAACAAGAGATGGAAAAGATACTTTATGATGTTGATTGATGACTCCACTAGATACTGCTACGTTTATGTTCTAAAATCTAAAGATGAATCTTTGAATTACTTCAAAAACTATAAAGCAGAAGAAGAAAACCAACTTGATCTTAAAATCTAGCGGCTAAGGTCGGATCGTGGTGGAGAGTACTTTTCAAATGAATTTGATATACTCTGTACGGAACATGGTATTATCCATGAGAGGAAGCCTCCTTACTCACCTCAGTAAAATGGGGTGGCCGAAAGATAGAACCACACTCTAACTGATTTGGTTAACGCCATGTTAGATACATCGGGTCTTTCCAAGGAATGGTGGGGGGAGGCGCTAATGACCACGTGTCATATCCTAAACCATGTTCCCATAGAGGATAAAACCATGACTCCATTTGAGGAATGGGAGAATAAAAGGCTTAAACTCTCTTACTTACGAACTTGGGGATGTTTGGCAAAAGTCAATATTTCAATACCCAAGAAGCGAAAGCTTGGACAAAAAACCGTAGATTGTGTTTTTCTGGGATATGATTTTCATAGCATTGGCTATAGATTTTTGATAGTACAATATGAGGTATCTGACATGCATGTTGGTACGATTATGGAGTCGAAGGATGGACTTTCTTTGAGAATATCTTTCCCATGAAAGGTATGTCTAGCTCATGAAATCAGGAGATGAATAATTCATCTAGTTAGGAATTTGTTATAATTACTGAACCCACTATGCCGATAGAACACTATGATGATCCCGTGGAGGACGACAATGAAGCTCCTAAAAGGAGCAAGAGACAAAGGACTGCAAAGTCATTTGGTGATGATTTCATTGTGTACCTTTTGGATGATACTCCCACTTCTATTTCAGAAGCCTATGGATCTCATGATGCCGACTACTAGAAAGAAGTTATCCGTAGCAAGATGGATTCCATCTTAGCTAATGGAACTTGGGAGGTTACTGATCATCCTTATGGGTACAAACTTGTAGGATGTAAGTGGGTGTTCAATAAAAAGCTTAGATCTGATGGTACTATTGAAAAGTACAAGGAATGTCTTGTGGCCAAGGGTTATACCCAGAAAGAAGGTGAAGACTTCTTCGATACTTACTCACCTCACTAGTAGGGAAAGGCTCACCGCCGACACACCAAAATGGCCTACCACCAGCGAGTACCTATTCGCCGGTGACCATCTCGTCGGTGGTAATACATTACAACCGGCGAACCATACGATTTACCGGTGATAACTGATAATACCACCAGCGAGTAGCCCATTCGCCAGGGATAAGTGCCCCTAACACTGGCGCACATCCCTTCGTCAATGGTAATACAATTTGTTCGCCGGTAGTATTATGTATAAGAGCAAAAAAAAAAAAAAATAGACAGAATGCGCAGATGAATACAGGAATACATAGTATACATGATAATGACAGAAAAATACATATTAACATAGGAAACAGTAGCAGTATCCACCAAATGTTCAATATAGCTAGGACATTGGTTCATATAGCATTATCTAGAGTTCACTCATCTTCACCCTCGCCGGAAGAGTCGGGAGGAAATCAAGTGAAATAGATCATAGCCATAAGTATGACTGAGCAAAAACTTGAACTCCCATCCCTCTTTCATGTTGTCATACAAGATGAGGAGTCTGTTCCATCCAGGACCACTAAAATATGTCCGGGCCTCCTCATTGGTGACCCTAACCTGGTACGTCCTATCGAGGTGATTATGATGCGTCAAAGTGACAATAAACACGACAACCTCATCCATGCTTCTATGGAGATGGTCCATGAAGCCATGTCGTGCACCGCAAAGGATTGACTGAGTCAAATCATAGGTCAGAACAATTAGTCGTGATTTTCATTGAACATATATATATTTATATTCTCCACATGAATTTTAGAGAACATACCGTCCTAACACCAAAGTTCGCAGGGAGCGGTATGGTGATCTTCCTGTCCATGCAATGCCAACTATGTTCACCCCAATAGCCATACGCTTCTTCGCTATAATCCAATCTACATATATTGAGAAGAAAGTCAAAAAAAGAATGCATGTATTGAAGGGGATCCCCAGCAGAAAACAAATTTTTTCCTACGATGGAACCCCAAAACTGCCTAGGATCTATCTATGTAGTAATGCGGTAACGGCCAATGCGTATATAATACATACCCTTGTAGACCGTACACGGTTAACGTTCCGTGGGGAACGTGGTTGAAGTAGTCGTACTCGTAGCCGACCTCAAGGTCGCGAAGCTCCTCGCAGGTCACCCCTTGCTCCTTCTTCATCATGCAGTAGCTCCGACTCATGACATTTAAGCACCCCAAGTGTTGCGCCTCGTGTCTTCGTACACATCCGGTGCACGATGAGACCTCCGGCTCCCCGATCCCGCTGGGAGTGCGGAAGTTGATATCTAGCTAGGAATCCCTGCAGCGCAACGACGTACTGTAGGTAGGCCTTGTTCGCACAGCCCAAACTTGGGGCCATGGTCACAAGGGCTAGAGAGAGAGGGTAGGAGAAAGTCAACCAAATGACTTCTCCAAATATTGGTGTGTTTCATCCCACCCATGGGCACCCCTTTATATAGGCGGAGGGGGTGTGCCCTCCCCATTAGGTTAGCCATGTGGGACTAATAGTAAAGGAAAATCCCAAGAAAATTCGGACTGGCCGGTTGGGCCAAAACTCCACAGCCCAACAGGAGCCAACAGCTCACAGCTATGAGCAGCACCCAGCGCCGGCCGGGTGGGTCTTTGGCGCGGCCCACCTCGTGCCCAGCTACTCCCGTAGTGGCGGCCTGGTGAGACGACCCCGGGTGGGCCGGCTCTGCCCCCGGCGGCCCAGCAACAGCCAGGCGGTGGAGAGGCGAGGCCGGGTGGGCCGGTACCGCCCCCGCGACCCAGCACGCCTAGCGCCTCGCGCGACAGCTGGCGGCTGGCGTCCAGGTGGGCCGGCTGACCCTATGGCCCAGCCAGGCCAGCTCCCCCGCGAGCTCCTTGGGCCGGGGTCGAGCTGGGCCCAGCTGTGGCAAGCGTAGACAGCTGCTTCCTTTTTCTTTTTCTTTTTCTTTTTCTACAGCTTTTATTCTAGGCTGTTTCCCTCCAGGATTTGGCCTAATATAAAAGTTGCCTTTATAAATCTTAATATATATATTATTTAGAATATATTAATTCATAATTAACATATACTAAACGTATATTCAAATTCCCATTTATCCGAAAACACTTTTACGGGTCTTTTCCTTTATTCTTTCTCCGAACAACTTCGGATCTCTCCGCGGAATGATTCTGGCTTTCTCTTTCTCTACTGTGATTCCGTCTTACGAATGATCGCTCTCATCGTACCCTTAAGTGTATCCTCTCACGGCTCGGGAATGCTCTAGACATGATCTGTATCAATGATCAACAGAGGGACCAGGGATATCCATGTGACCCCTATGCATTCCTGATGACAATGTCATTTGAACCGCTAAATGTAGCATCCAATTCCTTTTGTTTCTTGATACGACTTGTCCGAGTCCCGATTATTGGTATCTCATACCTTGTTCAATCTCGTTCACAACAAGTTCTGTTTTCGTGTTACCGTGATATTACATCCCCGTGACCGAGTCACATGTTGCAACATTTATCGATGTAATCTCACCAAGCCGGCCATATGTATCTTTACCCGTCATGTGGGTGATCAAATCCCGGTCTTGCAGTCACATTCCATCTACTGTCCCTTTGGAATACCCAACGCACACCTTTATGGCCACCGTATTATCAGATGACGGTTCATGCAGTCTAAGCAGCCTCGGGAAACATTGAGTAATATGAGCTCATGGTCTAAGGAAAAGGAGTCTAGGTATAGCTGTTGCAATAATGAACTTATATGTCTTGATCGTGTTGCAATCCTTCGAGGAATGTCCAATCACATCATTCTCGAATGATATGATCCCGTTGTCAATTGGAATAAATGCCCATGTTCTTGAAACCCAGATCATCCTCGTGACCAACAAACTAGTATGAATAGAGGCTACTAGGGACTTGGTTGTTTCATACCACACCTATACCAATGTTTCTACTTGGCACAGTTATAGCACAATATGAAACTATTATAAACTAATTGAGATATGACAATAGAAACCTATTTATTATTTGCCTCTAGGGCATGTCTCCTCCAGTCTCCCACTTGCACTAGAGTACAAATAATGCATCTCGCATTTTACTCATATAAACCATATACCATATGCGTTTACAGATCATGCATGCTCATGGGAAATGGCATGTCCATGTTCTGTTTTACCAGATCATTATGTCTTTTGCAAATCGTTAATGTCTTCCTAATTTTGACATTCATACCATTATAGTATAATGGGTCGAAGCATTTGTTTGGCAACAAAGTGAGACTTTGTTTCTAGTGTTTATAATGACGGTCGTTTTCACTGTTGTCATCTAAACTTCGAAACACACTTTGCTATCCTTTGTGTATATACTATAGTCATGGCAGCAAAACGAGGTCGGATTTCAGGAGCTTACAGTGACTTTAGATCAACCTCGAGGGCTTTCTCATGGGAACTGGGCCTTGGGACACATCATTCTATGTTAAAAGCGAACTAGCTCCGCCATAACATTATACATCACATCAGATGGAGCCTTTATACTTTTATATCTGTGTAGATCCTAGTCCATAAAATGCAACTATGCCACTTACATTGCTTCTTGCCATTTATGTACAAACTTAATTATACTTCTGTGATCAACTCACGAATCACTTACAGACACGTTCTTACAGTTAAGACTTTGTCCTATCAACCAGAACTTCGGGTCACTTTATGTCGAGTATACAACATGGTTATATGGAAGAACCTATGATCGAGGCATAGGAAATGCAACGCATCTCTTTCTTTCAACCATAGTTGCAATACTAACTCAATGCTTCATATAGTAAGAACTACTTTCTCACCTTGTTCCATTCTGAGCTTCTTCAGAATCTTTCTTAGGACATTCTGAACATCTTTCAGAATCAAGTCCAGGAAGCATTCGACATTTAGTGTTTATTAAACTCACCAATCTATCTCGATAGATCTTATTGTTTAATAAATTCAACTTCATCTAATTTATCTAACTTAAATAC
This sequence comes from Avena eriantha, assembly GCA_910589775.1. NCBI lineage: Eukaryota > Viridiplantae > Streptophyta > Magnoliopsida > Poales > Poaceae > Avena > Avena eriantha. The sequence continues at coordinate 360,031,667 of OU342746.1, forward strand.
TATTAACACCAATCACATCATTCACATATGTCATCCACATATCATAGAATGATTTCACGCTCCAACTCAAATATGACATTCATGTTTGAGATCCAGGGATTTCACTCAGCCCCCACTCAAATATGACATTCATGTTTGAGATCTAGGGATTTCACTTAGCTCCCACTCAAAATATTTCAGCTACATATTATGAATTAGCCAAGCTGATTTGCTCCCACTCATAACTAGGCCCCTCTCGATAATCTTGGACATTCCAAAATTATTTGATCATCATCAATTTGAGAATTCCACTAACGAGATTTCAATGACTATTCATTTCTCGTACTTAGGTCCATCACGCTTCTTTGTAATGTTTTGTTCAAAACATGACAAGTGAATCAACAATATAATTCCACAAACTTGTAGAATATATAGTTGAATCCTACTTCTTTAGTAAAAGTATTCCCTGAAACTTTATGATCATTATCATTGGTTTCTCCTCTATTTGTAGAGTTTGGATTCACGGAACAAATTCCGCTGCGCCACTCAACAATCCGGAGGTAAGGTCAAATACCTTGTTCTGATCTTTTACTTTCTTCCACCTGTATCTTCATCAAGACACATCAACTTAGGACAACAGCAGGTTTGTCCCTTGTGGAAGATGCATTCATAGCTTCCTAAGAATGCTCTACAAAGACTTGTTTATTCACCACGACTTCGACTTATCGAAATCTCCAGAAACTCGAACGTCACATAACACTTATGGTGTTGTTTCCATGAATCTTTTAGATATTCCTTTGTATTTCAAATGAGTGTTTGCTTATTTTGATCTTTAACTCTAAACGACAACTATAACCCCGATAAGAGATAATATTATACCATATGTATCTAATACATAATGATTATGATGTTTAGACATTTCAACATAGTTTGAATTTGTCCAATTATCATAATTTGTGAAACATCTTTCACAAGTCCCTTTTATGCTAAACTTAACTTGAATACTTTAGTCGTGTCGATCAAATCGAAGAGGCTTGTTAATTCAGTTAATTCAATATCCCATTTTGTTGTGAACTCATTTGAACAATTCAAATCATTTCGAACTTATGTTCATTAAGTAAATACGCTTATTCACTTAAGTCCATAAAACTAATGATTTCCACTACTGTTGAAAATACGATACATCACTATGTATAAGTTTCAACATTTCTTCGCATATCACCGTTTTACAAGAATGCGGATTTTTAGTCATTCTTCCCAAGAGGCATGGTTTTGCAAAGTCTCTAGATCAAGCATCTAGGACCCCGATCTTCATTTACAATGAAGAACATGCAATAACCAAAATGACTTAAACTATAGTGTCATTTCATTATTAAACTTTGGATATCTTTTAGCATTCTAATCCTCTTATAAATGTTTAAACTATTATCATTAACATAGTGATGAGAATAACTTGTTTATAATCATAATGTGACCATAACGGTATTGTTCATAAGAATAGTACAAACTGGCTTGTAACTTGTTCATATGAATAATCGTCTCGCCAAAAGAAAGACACACAAACAAGGATTACAAATTATATTCAAGTCCACTAATCCAAATGATAAACTTTGAGGAAAGAGGTGATGTCAGCCATCAACTGTTTTGCTTGCCATCATCAAGTCACGTTGCCTCAAAAACATCAATTCTCAAGCAGATCCTCCTGTACACGAAATGGGACAAGTATCAAATACTTTGCGAACTACAACGAGTTTTGCAAGAACCACATTTATAATTTGTATATCTAACATATACCTTTTTCATCCATGACCTCCTATTGCAATCAAGCCCTTCCAAGAGTTCTCAACTCTAATGCAAGACCACTAAGTGTTTTTCCGAACATTCCCTTTTCATCCATGATGGAGGTAAACCCATCCAACAGCTCATACTCTATGTGCCTGATCTTGCAGAATACAAAATGTAGCCCAACTCTCCATCGAATGGAGAATGGCTTATTGGATGATTATGGAGAAAACACAAACATTCTAGAGTCATCGAATTATCTCCTAATGGTTATTGTATCAAGAAAAGAAGATCACCTTTTACGAGGATATCCCTTAGGTGTGGGTATTAATATATGAAGTTGGACCCTTTTTCTAAGTTCCAAATTAAGCAATATATTCCCATGGTCGCAAAGGACCTCAATGGGATAGCCAAGGTCTACTAAGATATTTGCAAATAGACATCTAGACTAAGTTCATAATAAGAGATCAATTTATAATTGGTCTCCACTAAAATTGTCATCCCCTGGACGATTTTAGTGATCACATGATCCCTATCCTTTGCACCTCCTCCGATCGCCACGGCCATTAGTGCATTATCAAAGGTAGACATTCAATAATGCCAATCACATCATCCATGTGACTCATGCTCGATCTTTTAATCTCTTGTGTTCCGAGGCCATGTCTGCACATGCTAGGCTCGCCAAATATAACTTGTGTGTATTCGCTGTGCAACATGGCTTACACCCACTGTATGCGAACGTAGATATGTCTAACCCCTACTCACCGCAGGGTGCCTCATACCGAGGAACTTTCTTGGTGGTGCACACACAAGGGGAACACGAAACATTGGAATTCAATGGGGATTATATTATTTGCTACCGTTGAGTATATTAATACTAGCACACAATAAGATGTAAAATAGGTATCAACATCATATGTATAAAGTGATATGATATGGTGCTTCTTCTTGTGCCTTGATCTCCATCGAGCGCTCCGGCATGATCTCAATCTTGCCCTTGGTTTGACGCCAAGTCCACGATGCCTCCACCAGGCCGTTCATCGGAACAATGACTATTACTATACTAGTTAGTAACAGAAAAGTAAACTAGTTTACCTTCCCAACGACCAATGCCATATCATAATCACATGCCCCCTGCAAAATAAAGTTAGACGCCTCTACTTTATCTATTGCAACTTTTATATGGTTGTTAGGGCTTTCGCAATAGAACCATTTCTAAACTACGCACTTTCCAACCACAACATGGATCCAACAGTTGTCTCTATTACACCCCTTTCGGGGCCCTCCGTTGTAAATTCTATATCAACTATCGAATGAGAGACAGACAGCCACTAGCCACTTATACGGTACAAGCCGTATGTTGAGCGTGGAACCAGTCTCGCGTACGAATACACGTAAGGTCGGTCCAGGCCGCTTCATCAAACAATACCGCAATATAAACAAGTACATGTTAGAGGGTAACAACTAAGGGATCAATGCCCGCACAATACTTGTGCGTACTGGCCGTACAATACTCATACGCATAGATCAGCTCTGATACCACTGAAGGGGATCCGCAGTAGAAAAAAAATTTCCTACGATGGAACCCCAAAACTGCCTAGGATCTATCTATGTAGTAATGCGGTAACAACCAATGCGTATAGAATACATACCCTTGTAGACCGTACGCGGTTAACGTTCCGCGGGGAACGTGGTTGAAGTAGTCGTACTCGTAGCCGACCTCAAGGTCGTGAAGCTCCTCGCAGGTCACCCCTTGCTCCTTCTTCATCTTGCAACAGCTCCGGCTCACGACATTTAAGCGCCCCAAGTGTTGCGCCTCGTTTCTTCATACACATCCGGTGCACGATGAGACCTCCGGCTCCCCGATCCCGCCGGGAGTGCGGAAGTTGATATCCGGCTAGGAATCCCTGCAACGCAACGGCGTACTGCAGGTATGCCTTGTTCGCACAGCCCAAACTTGGGGCTATGGTCACAAGGGCTAGAGAGAGAGGGAAGGACGAAGTCAACCGAAGGACTTCTCCAAATATTGGTGTGTTTCATCCCACCCATGGGCACCCCTTTATATAGGTGGAGGGGGTGTGCCCTCCCCATTAGGTTAGCCATGTGGGACTAATAGTAAAGGAAAAATACCAGGAAAATTAGGACTGGCCGGTTGGGCCAAAACTCCACAGCCCAACAGGAGCCAACAGCTCACAGCTGTGAGCAGCAGCCAGCGCCGACCGGGTGGGCCTTTGGCGGAGCCCACCTCGCGCCTAGCTGCTCCTGCGGCGGCGGCCTGGTGAGACGACCCAGGGTGGGCCGACTCTGCCCCCGGTGGCCCAGCAACAGCCAGGCGATGGAGAGGCGAGGCCGGGTGGGCCGGTACTGCCCCCACGGCCCAGCACACCCAGCGCCTCGCGTGGCAGCTGGCGGCTGGTGCCCGGGTGGGCCGGCTAACCCTGCGACCCAGCCAGGCCAGCTTCCCCGCGAGCTCCTTGGGCTAGGGTGGAGCTGGGCCCAGCTGTGGCAAGCGGAGGCAGCTATTTTCTTTTTCTTTTTCCTTTTATTTTTCTGCAGCTTTTATTCTAGGCTATTTGCCTCCGGGATTTGGCCTAATATAAAAGTTGCCTTTATAAATCTTAATCTAAATATTATTTAGAATATATTAATTCATAATTAACATATACTAAATGTATATTCAAATTCCCATTTATCCGAAAACACTTTTCTGGGTCTTTTCCTTTATTCTTTCTCCAAACAACTTCGGATCTCTCTGTGGAATGATTCCGACTTTCTCTTTCTCTACTGTGATTCCGTCTTACGAATGATCTCTCTCATCGTACGCTTAAGTGTATACTCTCACGGCTCGGGAATGCTCTAGACATGATATGTATCAATGATCAACAGAGGGACCAGGTATATCCATGTGACCCCTATGCATTCCTGATGACAATGTCGTTTGAACCGCTAAATGTAGCATCCAATTCCTTTTGTTTCTTGATACGACTTGTCCGAGATCCGATCATTGCTATCTCATACCTTGTTCAATCTCGTTCACAACAAGTTCTGTTTTCTTGTTACCATGATATTACATCTCCGTGACCGAGTCACATGTTGCAACATTTATGGCTGTAATCTTACCAAGCTGGCCGTATGTATCTTTACCCGTCATGTGGGTGAACAAATCCCAGTCTTGCAGTCACATGTCATCTATTGTTCCTTTGGAATACCCAAAGCACACCTTTATGGCCACCGTATTAGCAGATGACGGTTGATGCAGTCTAAGCAGCCTCGGGAAACAGTGAGTAATATGAGCTCACGGTCTAAGGAAAAGGAGTCTAGGTATAGCTGTTGCAAGAATGAACTTATATGACTTGATCGTGTTGCAATCCTTCGAGGAATATCCAATCACATCATTCTCCAATGATATGATCCCGTTGTTAATTGGCATAAATGCCCATGATCTTGAAACCCAGATCATCCTCATGACCAACGAACTAGTATGAATAGAGGCTACTAGGGACTTGGTTCTTTCATACCACACCTGTACCAATGTTTCTACTTGGCATAGTTATATGAAACTATTATAAACTAACTGAGATATGACAATAAAAACCTATTTATTATTTGCCTCTAGGGCATATGTCCTTCATGTATAGAGTAAATGACATATAAGGATGGTCTCAACTACAATATCTAGCTTACTATTGGATATCATCGTCAGGGGGCATGTACATGTAGTATATTATGGCTGCTTGATGCATGAGAAAGATCTTTATCCTGTCTCCATATTGCATGTCTTGATCATTCAAGAAGTTTATCCAGCCAGGTCCACTAAAAGATGTCCTGATCGCTCTGTTGGTCACTGTAACCACATAACTCTTGTCGGGATCAGTATCTAACATAAAAGTGATCTCAAACACGACATCGTCCATGGTGTTTCTCTGAGGGCGCGCGGTGGAGGAAACCACTGCTTACTCAATATGTTGAGATCGTCGGGGAACCCCAAGAGGAAGGTATGATGAGTATAGCAACAAGTTTTCCCTCAGTTATGAAACCAAGGTTATCAAACCAGTAGGAGCAAGGAAACACCTCCAAGGTGTTGTTTCCAACTTGGAATCCTGGACAACACAATCACAAAACTTTTCCCCCAACTTAAAGTGAGGTTTTCAATCTCACTGGTTTTGCTGAAAACAAAGGATTAAACGTATTGTGTGGAAGATAGTAATTGCTTGAAGAAAGTAAACAGAAAACAGTAAATAGTTTTGTAGATTGATGGTAAAAGAAAGGACTGGGGTCCATAGTTCACTAGTGGTGATTCTCCTTAAGATAGATGACATGTTGGGTGAACAAATTACAGCGGGGCACTTGACAAACATCGAGAAAGCATACATCCATATACTAATCATCTTGACTCCTATGAGATTTGATTGGACATTACAACATTATACATAGACCATAATCCAGCTGCATCTATGACTAATAATCCACCTTTAGGTTATCATCCGAACCCCCTTCAGTATTAAGTTGCAAGCAACAGATAATTGCATTAAGCATTGTGTGTAAAGTAAACAATATGATTGTTCTATGAACAAAGGATTGCTGTTTTCTCCCTAGTTGCAACAGCAGATCTAGTACCTTATAGATTTCTGTCACTTCCCCAGATTACTAGAGGCATGAACCCACTATCGAGCATAAGTACTCCCTCTTGGAGTTGCTAGCATCTACTCGGCCAAGATAGCTACTAACAACGGAGAGCATGCAAGATCACAAATAACAAAGACATGATAGAATCAATAATCATTCTGAAATAGCATCTCAATATCCATCGGATCCCCGCAAACACAACATGTATGATTACAAATAGATGATCTTGATCATGAACGGAGCTCACAAGATCTAAACATGGTACCACAAAGGAGAAGAACCAACCATCTAGCTACTACATGGACCCATAATCCAGAGATGAACTACTCACGCATCACACCAGAGGCAAGCATGGAGAAGAAGAAGGCCTCCAGGGTGATCTCTCCCCTCCGGCAGGGTGCCGGGAAGAGCTTCAGATCCCTCCCGATCTAGGGATGGATATGGCGGCGGCTATAGACTCTTTCGTGGAATTTTGATCGGGTACTTAGGGTTTATGTATTGGAGGCTTCTTATAGGCGAAAGGGGAGGCCGAGGGGGTGCCCTAGGCGGCCTCACAACCCTTGGCACGGGCCAGGCCTAGCCGCGTGGCCTAGTGGTGTGGCCGGCCCCTAGAGAATATCATTTTGCGGCCCAAAAGTTGGGGTGTCCAGGTAACGCGGTACCCGAGTTCCCTGATATCATCCGCGATGACTATAGTTGGCGTGCCAAATACTCAGAGGGTCTTTTCGGCATGAATTCAACTTTATGTTTCAATACAAAAAATCAGGCTAACGGCTGTCAAGTTGGCCCCCCTATCAGTTCTTGCCGTTATGTCGCTCCTGTCGCTCCCGTCGCTTAGGTGTCAATTAGGCTTGCAGCGTTGGCGCCTGCATCCATTACACGTCTTCTTCTTCCCCGGAGCAGCAATCTGTGGGGCGTCGTAGCCATGGCGCGGAGCTGGGACATGGACGAACCTTCTCGGCCCAGCTCTCCTCCCTGTAGGCTTGCAGTGTTGGAGCCTCCATTACTCGTCTTCTTCCCCGGAGCGGTAATCTGTGGTCGCGGCCATGGCGCAGAGCTGGGAAGTGACGAAGCTGCTCGGCCCCGCTCTCTTCCCCATCCCGAGACGGAGCTCACCCTCACCGTGGACGCACCCATGGCACGGTCGGGGACGAGAATTGGTTCCCGGTGAGATCTATCACCTTGTCGACCATGCTCGTTTCTGTTTTCCTCCTCTAGAATCCGAGCTCGCCGTCGCCGTGGTTGCACCCATACCAATTCTGCCACCTCTGTTGAGGTCTCTGTGGTAGCTCAAGTTCTAGGGCTCTCCAAGTTCTGCCATGGTGTGCCTGTAAGTGTTGTTGTATGTTAAACTAGCAAATCTCTTTTGTTCAAATCTCTTGGGCTGTACCAACTTCATTGTGTTTAATTATGAAAGACAAAATATAAATGACTTCTCTCAATTTCTCGCATAGGAAAATGCACAGCTAATTTCATATTCTCATAGGAACTGGCCCCACTTGTTGAACCGGCAGCACTACCACGATTTCCACGTAACCACACTGAGTTCTCGAATCGAAAGTTGCAGTTACCACGTTTCTTCTGCAGTCATTCCTCTTCCTCAGACATTCCTCTACAGTTTTTCCTGGGCGCTTCTTCTTCCTCTGTTCTGGAACCGTCGGTTCATCTTCTTCTTCCTCTCGAAGGCAGTTCCTTTCACCCATTTCCTTGCAGGCATGGACGATGGGAAACGGACAACAGAGACGCACTTGGTCCCTGCCCATGGCACCACGACTTTGACAGTGGTGTACACAAATGATGAAGCGATTGTGGAGACAACTCTTGCCAGGTTTGAGAAGTTTCTTGAGAAAGAGAAGCACAAGTTTGTGGGGCTAGACTTGGAGTACACCCGTGCAAATAAGCGAAACAATCCTCCACAAGAGATCGCTGTCGTGCAAATCGCCATACATGAGGAGGTTCTCGTTTACCACTTCTGCAGGTATGTGAAATTTAAATTTGAGATCACCACTTCTGCATCCCTTGTCCCCTTACATCCCTAGAACCATCTAAGTGCTAGAGTAAACCAACTGAGATGCATTGTCCGGCTCTGGTCGAGTTCTTGTGTAGGAAAGGGATAACTTTCACTAGCGTGGATATCACAAATGACACAATTATGCTTTCTCGTGCGTTGATAAAAATCCCAGGGGGGCACCCCATCGACATCCAAATCTGTACAAGATCAAATCATACCCAACGAAGGATGGCATGAGTGATCTGGCAGCGGAAATCATCGATAAATCCTATGAAAAACTGAAGAAATTGAAGTGACTCGATCACGACTACCGGGAGTGGAAGCCGATGAGCCAGGTGCACCTCGAGTATGCAGCCAGAGACGCCTACATGGCGTACAAGTTGTACAGTAAGCTCATTACCATGAAAGATGGGATGGTTAAGGCGGGGTTTTTCGCGAGAGAGCTATGCCCTGGTTGCAAGCTAGCCCAGGAGAAGAAGCACGAGGAGGACAGAAAGCGGTTTCAGGACGAGCAGGGATCTTGGGACGGTGGCGACATCAAGCGGCAGAAGGGGAAGCAAGTCAAGGACGACAACAAGTGGTGGTGATACATTATGTGTTTGAAATAAATTTTAGTTTCTAGTTTATTATGTGTGTGATACATTTAGTTACTTCCATACAAAATTTTGACCAATTTAACTTGTTGATGTATTTCTTGACAATTATAATATAATCGAGCACTAGAAAAATATTTTGTAGTGTGCATGAACATGATCGGTAAATATAATTGAACACTAGAAACTTTAAGGCACTCCATATAAAGGAGTAGATTAATATATAAGGTTCACCAGAGACACCACGGATGTATTGTCTTACATGCCATACACAGGTAATAATTAACTAGAACAAAATAAAAGCAGGGGCTACAGCAGGAGGCCGGGACACAGAGACGCCTAGCAGGGCAGGGGTTTATCAGCAAGAGGCAGCGACAGCCTAGTCGATGGGATACAGGCCAGTCCTGACATACTTCCGGAGGAATTTGCCGTAGGCTGCGTGCCGCGCCAAGGTAATCAGCCTATGGCTTCTGCCTCTACCTCTGCCAACGCCCTCCGCATGCTGGATCATGCTGTTGAGGTCCACATTGATTGCTCTGCCACAGAATGGGCAAAACAGTCTCCCCTACGGTGGAAACGGATTAGCTCACACCGTAACCGCCTTAGCACGTAGCGGCTCTTGTTGTCCCTGGATTTACTTGCTATCGTCCACTTCATCATCATCCTCCTATTGATTTTTAAGAACATAACTTAGAACACAAACATATGATTGAATTTTATTACAACTCAAGAATTGACAACATGTATATGTAAGACAATATATTCGTGGATATCAAAGATAAAGCATCTCACCAAAAGTTTGATTGGTTCATATATCATTTCGTCTCAACACAATGACAAATAATTGCATCAGATTGCGGCCTCATAAGTTTATTCAGGGACGGCGTGAGTGAACCAAGTAACAATTGCACAGCCTGCATTGTTGTTGTACATCGCCCCAGGTTCACTAGCTCGTCCCTGAAAAAATCTGACACCAATGTGTCTGCCTCTCTTTTGGGAGCAATTTGAATCATTGGCCACAATAAGAAATTGAAATGTAATCGTACAAAACATTATTCAGGGATATACATAGTCAGGTACAAAAACAAGCCTAAATATTGTAATTATAAATAAAAAACCAAACAATTAATCTTCAGGTGCATGTTAAAAATACTTATGATCAAAACCATTCATATACATATGCATCATACCAATCATTAAAAGATCAGAAACAATTCAAGGATCATATATGTTGTTCCACATGAGAATAAATCTAGGGCCTCATAATTTGTTTTAGAGATGGACTAGGCAAACCAAAGTACCAACAACACAACCTATGTTGTTTGTGTGCATTGCTACCTCAGGTTCACCAACCCATCCCTAAAACACGACACCATCATACTTGCCTCCCCTTGAACTCTTTTGGGGCAAATTTCAATCATCGGCCTTAGTGACAAACTAAAATGTAATTCTTATACACTATGAATGCATGGAATAGATAATTCGAATATCATAGTTCTATGAATGTAGAATAAAGATTGCGGCTGATGACCCACAAGTATAGGGGGTGTATCGCAGTATTTTTGAGGGAAGTTAAACCTAATTTATTGATTCGACAGAAGGGGAGCCAAAGAATATTTATCAGCCTTAACAACTGAGTTGTCAATTAAGCTGCACCTGGAAACAATCTTGCTCACAGCAGTTTATCAGTAGCAACAATTTTGTAGTAGGAATAGCAAAGTAACAGTAGTAGCAAAGCAAATACAGTAGTAATAAAAGCAGTAAACAGTGGGATTCGAGTGCGGTAGGCATAGGGATGAATGGACGGGCGTTGCATGGACAAGACAATTCACATAGCAATCAGAACATAGGGCAATTGCAGATAAATAAGATAAAGCACCCAAGTACTAGACAATCCTAGGCATGTGTTCCATATATAGTCATACGTGCTCGCAATGAGAACTTGCACAACATCTTTTGTCCTGCCAGCCCGTTTGCAGCGGGGCCTCTAAGGAACTACTGGCAATTAAGGTGCTCCTTTTAGTAGAGCACCGGAGCAAAGCATTAACACTCCGTGAACACATGTGATCCTCACATCAAAGCCTTTCCCTTCCGGTTATCCCGATTCCTGTCACTTCAGGGCCATAGGTTCCGGACAACAACGTGTAGATAAGACCATAAACAATACTATCATAATGAATCAATAATAAGTTCAGATCTGAAATCATGGCACTCGGGCCCTAGTGACAAGCATTAAGCACAACAAGTCGCAACAAAGTCATAAAGCGCTAATAAAAGATACTAGGCACCATGCCTGAACAATCTGATGCCATTACATGAACGATCTCATCCAATACCTACCATCCCCATAATCTACAGCGGGGGATTACTCACTCATAGATGGGGGAAACATGGATGGTCGATGGAGAAGCGATGGTGATGATGATGGCGATGATCTCCTCCAATTCCCCGTCTCGGCAGGGTGCCAGAACGGAGTTTCTGGTGCTGTTTCGTGGAATCTGGTGGTGGCGGTGGAGCGGAACTCCTTCTGGAAAAACGTCGAACCCTCCCGAAGTTTTTAGGTCAGAAGGCTCCTTATAGGCGAAGAGAGAGGCCGAGGGGGTGCCTGGGGGGCCCACACCACCCCCTGGCGTGGCCTGGCCAGGCCCGCGCCACTAGGTGGTGTGGCCACCCCAGGGCTCTTCTCCGTCTCGTATTCTGGCTCCTGGAGTCTTCGGGAGAAATAGGATTTTTGGCATATTTTCCAGGATTTTTTCTAATAGTTGGTTTTCTGCGCAAAAAGTAGACACCAAGGCAATTCTGCTGAAAACAACGTCAGTTTGCATTAGTTGCATCCAAATCACACAAGTATAGAGAATAAAAAATAGCAAAAGTGTTCGGGAAAGTAGGTACGTTTTGGACGTATCAGCGGCCTCATAAGTTTATTCAGGGACGGCGTGAGTGAACCAAGTAACAATTGCACAGCCTATATTGTTGTTGTACATCGCCCCAGGTTCACTAACTCGTCCCTAAAAAAATCTGACACCAATGTGTCTGCCTCTGTTTTGGGGCAAATTTGAATCATTGGCCACACTAAGAAATTGAAATGTAATCGTACAAAACATTATTCAGGGATATACATAGTCAGGTACAAAAACAAGCCTAAATATTGTAATTATAAATAAAAAACCAAACAATTAATCTTCAGGTGCATGTTAAAAATACTTATGATCAAAACCATTCATATACATACGCATCATACCAATCATTAAAAGATCAGAAACAATTCAAGGATCATATATGTAGTTCCATATGAGAATAAATCTAGGGCCTCATAATTTGTTTCAGAGATGGAGTAGGTGAACCAAAGTACCAACAACACAACCTATATTATTTGTGTGCATTGCTGCCTCAGGTTCACCAACCCATCCCTAAAACACGACACTGTCATACGTGTCTCCCCTTGAACTATTTTGGGGCAAATTTCAATCATCGGCCTCGGTGACAAACTAAAATGTAATTCTTATACACTATGAATGCATGGAATAGATAATTCGAATATCATAGTTCTATGAATGTAGAATAAATATTGTGGCATCATAAGTTTATTCAGGGGCGGCGTGAGTGAACCAAGTAACAATTGCACAGCCTATATTGTTGTTGTACATCGCCCCAGGTTCACTAACTCGTCCCTGAAAAAATCTGACACCAATGTGTCTGCCTCTCTTTTGGGGCAAATTTGAATCATTGGCCATAATAAGAAATTGAAATGTAATCGTACAACACATTATTCAGGGATATACATAGTCAGGTACAAAAACAAGCCTAAATATTGTAATTATAAATAAAAAACCAAACAATTAATCTTCAGGTGCATGTTAAAAATACTTATGATCAAAACAATTCATATACATATGCATCATACCAATCATTAAAAGATCAGAAACAATTCAAGGATCATATATGTAGTTCCATATGAGAATAAATCTAGGGCCTCATAATTTGTTTCAGAGATGGAGTAGGCGAACCAAAGTACCAACAGCACAACCTATATTGTTTGTGTGCATTGCTGCCTCAGGTTCACCAACCCATCCCTTAGACACGACACCGTCATACGTGTCTCCCCTTGAACTCTTTTGGGGAAAATTTCAATCATCGGCCTCGGTGACAAACTAAAATATAATTCTTATACACTATGAATGCATGGAATAGATAATTCAAATATCATAGTTCTATGAATGTAGAATAAAGATTGCAGCCTCATAAGTTTCTACAGAGATGGCGTAAGTGAACCAAGTAACAATGGCACAACTTATATTGATCTCGTACATGGCCCCAGGTTCGCTCACGCATCCCTGTAAAAATTTGACACCAATGTGTCTGCCTCTCTTTGGGGAAAATTCGAATCATTAGCCACAATAAGTAATTGAAATGTAATCGTACCAAACAATATTTAGGGATATACAAATGCATCATACAACGCATTCATAGATCAGAAAAAATACAAACATTATATATTTAGGTTCCATATGAGAGAAAAAATTAGGGCCTCATTTTTTTCAGCGATGGAGTCGGAGAACCAAAATACCAACAGCACAACCTTTATTGTTTATGTACAATGCTGCCTCAGGGCCACTAACCATCCCTAAGAAAACGAGACCATCAATTGAATCATTGGGCTCAGTAAAGAATAGAAATGTAATGTTATAGGCATGCTGTGTATCGAAATCAACACTGAACTAGCAAACTCAACTAGATGGCAGATGAGCAGATTGGGGTTTTGTGACTAGATGGCAGATGCATCAATCAACCGATCGAATCATATATATACTACCCTACTTCAAGAGCAAAAGAATCTGTACACGATTGAGCAAATCCTATGTATGAATAGTGAAAACTGCGGCTGCAACTAGAGAAGCTAGCAATGTAGTACCTCGGACTCCTCATCCGGGAACTCCTCCTCGCACTCATCATTCTCCGTGAGCTCAAGACCACGAGAAGGTCCCCCTAGAATCTGCGGCTCCTCTTTTTATTCAATTATGAAATGACTCATTTTAATGGAGATTTATAGCATCATTCAAGTAAATGCAAATTGAGATCGTAGAAACATGAGCTTGTGATATAGCTACACCTAATTCCAGACCGGTTAATGCTAGAATTATAAATAAGGGACCAAGATCTCCTATGAAATAGAAAATATTATTCAGAAATAGCATAGTCCAAGCAAACCCATTGCGTCGAAGATTTCTTGAACGGCGATGGGGTCGTCGATGTAGATCACCGGATTGCCTCCGCATGCCGCCTGCCCCCCATCCAGATCCGCCGCTGGCACCACGATGTTGTCGGCCACGACGTTGTCGGCCACCTGCTGCTCGGCGGCGACTGCTACTACCGGCTGCTCGGCGGCGATGGCTACCACCTGCTGCTCGGCGGCAACGGCTACCAACTGCTGCTCGGCGGCGACGACTACCACCTGCTGCTTGGTGGCGACAGCTACTGGCTGGACGTATGAGTTCACACCCTAGACGGCGCGGCGACGAGCGGCGTTCGTGCGTAGAGAAGACGCCTCCGTCTGCTTGGCGACGACCGAGCCATCTGCTGCTTCGCCTTCAACTGGCTTCACCTCCGGATCTTCTCCACGCGTATGCTTCATGGCGCACCAAGGGAAGGAGGTAGTGCAAATGAGGGAGATTCGGCGCGCGGCAGGTGTAGATTGGGGTCTTGGGACTAGACAGACTGGGGGGAAATGACACGAGCTCATGGAAGAAGAAGGTCGAGGGGGGTTATAAACACCGGACCATTCGTAGTCCTCGAGTGGACACGTGTGGTGGGCGGGGGGGGGGGGGGGGGGGCTACCACGATCTCCACCCTTTTTTTCGGTTCCCTTTTTTTTGAAACAGCCACGATCTCCACTTTAGAGCTGCATTGAAAACATGCTCATGGCAGACCTTGATTCCACTGCATGCAAGTGGCGTGGAACTAATTTATAGCAACGTTAGATCTACTCGAGGGGGGCCCTTGACTCATGGAATTTACTAGCGGTAGGGCCCAGTTGGAAGTGAGATTGAGAGCGCTGCGTATAAATGAGATATGTTTGATTAAAATCAAGTGGCAATAAATTGCAGCGTCCCGTTGACAACCGTGCACTCGATGACCCCGTTGCCCTGTGCATGAGTTGTAGTAGCAGTAGTAGGCTTTTCAGACTTGATTAAACTTGACATGACCGCTCGACGACTTTTTCCATGGACGACATCGTGTTCCTTCCTATAGAAGTCTCATGGAGGGAGACATCCGTGCTGTCTCACGCTGTACTGTGAATGGCACGAGGTGTGCAACGATCATCGTTGGATCACACAGAATCGACGGTTAGTGCGCACGATCCGCGTGACAACTGTGACAACCAAACATGGAGTAGCAGACAGGGTGAGCACAGTTTTGGGCTTCTACGAAAGATAGAGAGGGGGGTGGGCAAAACTAAGTAGTACCATATAAAACCAAGGGCAAAACTGAGTAGTATAAAAATGGAAAGTGTCTTGTACAATGAAATACATCATGGAATACATCAAATTATGCCAAGATAGATCCACTAAAGTTCATTGGATGTGTGTTCTTCTCATAAACCACAGATGGATCCACCAGTGGCATTGCATGTGTGTTCTTCTAAACAAACCACATAAGGATCCACCAGTGTCATTGCATGTCTGTTCTTTTCATTAACCACACATACGGATGGGACCACCAGAATCATTGCATGTCTGTTCTTTTCATGCACCACACCAAGTGTCAGTGCATGTCTGTTCTATTCATGAACCACACCCAGTTTCACTGCATGTCTGTTCTTTTCATGAACCAAATAAGGATCTACTAGTGTCATTGCATGTCTATTACTTCCATAAACCACATATGGATCCACCTAGTGTGATTGCATGTCTGTTCCTCTAAACAAACCACATAAGGATCCACTAGTGTCATTGGATGTGTGTTCTTCTCATGAACCACACCTAGTGTCATTGCATGTGTGTTCTTCTAAACAAACCACATAAGGATCCACCAGTGTCATTGCCTGTCTGTTCTTTTCATGAACCACATAAGGATCCACCAGTGTCATTGCATGTCTGTTCTTTTCGTGAACCACACCCAGTTTCACTGCATGTGTGTTCTTTTCATGAACCACATAAGGATCTACCAGAGTCATTGCATGTCTTTTACTTCCATAAACCACATATGGATCCACCTAGTGTGATTTCATGTTTGTTCCTCTAAACAAACCAAATAAGGATCCACCAGTGTCATTAGATGTGTGTTCTTCTCAGGAACCACACATAGTGTCATTGCATGTGTGTTCTTCTAAACAAACCACATAAGGATCCACCAGTGTCATTCCTTGTCTGTTCTTTTCATGAACCACATAAGGATCCACCAGTGTCATTGCATGTCTGTTCTTTTCATGAATCGAAGCTAGAGTCATTGCATGTCTTTTACTTCCATAAACCACATATCGATCCACCTAGTGTGATTGCATGTCTGTTCCTCTAAATAAACCACATAAGGATCCACCAGTGTCATTGCGTGTCTGTTCTTTTCATGAACCACACCTAGTGTCATTGCATGCATGTCCTTCTAAACAAACCACATAAGGATCCACCAGTGTCGTTGCCTATCTATTCTTTTCATGAACCACACCCAGTGTCATTGCATGTGTGTTCTTCTAAACAAGCCACATAAGTCATTGCATGTCTGTTCTTTTCATGAACCACACCCAGTGTCATTGCATGTCTGTTCTTTGCATGAACCACGGCTAGAGTCATTACATGTCTGTTCCTCTAAACAAACCACATAAGGATCCACCAGTATCATTGCATGTCTGTTCTTTTCATGAACCACATAGGATCTACCAGTGTCATTGAATGTCTGTTCTTTTCATGAACCACACCCAGTGTCATTGCATGTGGGTTACTTCCATAAACCACATATGGATCCACCTAGTGTGGTTGCATGTTTGTTCCTTCCATAAACCACATAAGGATCCACCAGTGTCATTGCCTATCTGTTCTTTTCATGAACCACTCATAGTGTCAGTGCATGTCTGTTCTTTTCATGAACCACACCCAGTGTCACTGCATGTTAGTTCTTTTCATGAACCACATAAGGATCTACCAGAGTCACTGGATGTGTGTTCTTCTCCTGAACCACACCCAGTGTCATTGCATGCATGTTCTTCTAAATAAACCACATAAGGATCCACTAGTGTCATTAACTATCTATTCTTTTCACACACCACACCCAGTGATATTGTGTGTCTGTTCTTTTCATGAACCACACCCAGTGTCATTGCATGCGTGTTCTTCTAAATAAACCACATAAGGATCCACTAGTGTCATTAACTATCTATTCTTTTCACACACCACACCCAGTGTCATTGCATTTGTGTTCTTCTAAACAAACCACAGAAGTCATTGCATGTCTGTTCTTTTCATGAACCACACCCGGTGTCATTGCATGTCTGTTCTTTTCATGAACCACGGCTAGAGTCATTGCATTTATTTTCCTCTAAACAAAGCACATAAGGATCCACCTGTGTCATTGCATGCCAGTTCTTTTCATGAACCACATAAGGATCTACCAGTGTCATTGCATGTCTGTTCTTTTCATGAACCACACCCAGTGTCATTGCATGTGTGTTACTTCGATAAACCACATATGGATCCACCTAGTGTGATTGATTGTTTGTTACTTCCATAAACCACATAAGGATCCACCAGTGTGATTGCATGTATGTTCTTTTCATGAACCAAACCTAGTGTCAGTGCATGTCTGTTCTATTCATGAACCACACCCAGTTTCACTGCATGTCTGTTCTTTTCATGAACCACATAAGGATCTACTAGAGTCATTGCATGTCTTTTACTTCCATAAACCACATATGGATCCACCTAGTGTGATTGCATGTCTATTCCTCTAAACAAACCACATAAGGATCCAGCGGTATCATTGGATGTGTGTCCTTCTCATGAACCACACCTAGTGTCATTGCATGTGTGTTCTTCTAAACAAACCACATAAGGATCCACCAGTGTCATTGCCTGTCTGTTCTTTTTATGAACCACATAAGGATCCACCAGTGTCATTGCATGTCTGTTCTTTTCATGAATCACAGCTAGAGTCATTGCATGTCTTTTGCTTGCATAAACCACATATGGATCCACCTAGTGTGATTGCATGTCTGTTCCTCTAAACAAACCACATAAGGATCCACCAGTGTCATTGCGTGTGTGTTCTTCTCATGAACCACACCTAGTGTCATTGCATGTGTGTTCTTCTAATTAAACCACATAAGGATCCACCAGTGTCATTGCCTGTCTGTTCTTTTCATGAACCACACCCAGTGTCATTGCATGTGTGTTCTTCTAAACAAACCACATAAGTCATTGCATGTCTGTTCTTTTCATGAACCACACCCGGTTCATTGCATGTCTGTTATTTTCATGAACCACGGCTAGAGTCATTGCATGTCTGTTGCTCTAAATAAACCACATAAGGATCCACCAGTGTCATTGCAAGTCTGTTCTTTTCATGAACCACATAAGGATCTACCAGTGTCATTGCATGCCTGTTCTTTTCATGAACCACGCCCAGTGTCATTGCGTGTGTGTTACTTCCATAAACCACATATGGATCCACCTAGTGTGATTGCAAGTTTGTTCCTTCCATAAACCACATAAGGATCCACCAGTGTCATTGCCTGTCTATTATTTTCATGAACCACATAAGGATCCACAAGTGTCATTGCATGTCTGTTCTTTTCATGAACCACATACAGTTTCACTGCATGTCTGTTCTTTTCATGAACCACATAAGGATCTACCAGAGTCATTACATGTCTTTTACTTCCATAAACCACATATGGATCCACCTAGTGTGATTGCATGTCTGTTCCTCTAAACAAACCAGATAAGGATCCACCAGTTTCATTGGATGTGTATTCTTCTCATGAACCACACCCAGTGTCATTGCATGTGTGTTCTTCTAAACAAACCACATAAGGATCCACCAGTGTCATTGCCTGCCTGTTCTTTTCATGAACCACATAAGGATCCACTAGTGTCTTTGCATGTCTGTTCTTTTCATGAATCACAGCTAGAGTCATTGCCTGTCTTTTACTTACATAAACCACATATGGATCCACCTAGTGTGATTGCATGTATGTTCCTCTAAACAAACCACATATGGATCCACCAGTGTCATTGCGTGTCTATTCTTTTCATGAACCACACCCAGTGTCATTGCATGTCTATTCTTCTAAACAAACCACATAAGGATCCACCAGTGTCATTGCCTATCTGTTCTTTTCATGAACCACACCCAGTGTCATTGCATGTGTGTTCTTCTAAACAAACCACATAAGTAATTGAATGTTTGTTCTTTTCATGAACCACACCCGGTGTCATTGCATGTGTGTTCTTTGCATGAACCACGGCTAGAGTCATTGCATGTCTGTTCCTCCAAACAAACCACATAAGGATCCACAAGTGTCATTGCATGTTTGTTGTTTTCATGAACCACATAAGGATCTACTAGTGTCATTGCATGTCTGTTCTTTTCAGGAACCACACCCAGTGTCATTGCATGTGTGTTACTTCCATAAACCACATATGGGTCCACCTAGTGTGATTGCATGTTTGTTCCTTCCATAAACCAGATAAGGATCCACCTGTGTCATTGCCTGTCTGTTCTTTTCATGAGCCACATAAGGATCCACCAGTGTCATTGCATGTCTGTTCTTTTCATGAACCACACACAGTTTCACTGCATGTCTGTTCTTTTCATGAACCACATAAGGATCTACCAGAGTCATTGCATGTCTTTTACTTCCATAAACCACATATGGATCCACCTAGTGTGATTGCATGTCTGTTCCTCTAAACAAACCACATAAGGATCCACCATTGTCATTGGATGTGTGTTCTTCTCATGAACCACACCTAGTGTCATTGCATGTGTGTTCTTCTAATTAAACCACATAAGGATCCACCAGTGTCATTGCCTGTCTGTTCTTTTCATGAACCACATAAGGATCCACCAGTGTCATTGCATGTCTGTTCTTTTCATGAATCACAGCTAGAGTCATTGCATGTCTTTTACTTCCATAAACCACATATGGATCAACCTAGTGTGATTGCATGTTTGTTCCTCTAAAGTAAACACATAAGGATCCACTAGTGTCATTGCGTGTCTGTTCTTTTCATGAACCACACCCACTGTTATTGCATGCGTGTTCTTCTAAACAAACCACATAAGGATCCACCAGTGTCATTGCCTATCTGTTCTTTTCATGAACCACACCCAGTGTCATTGCATGTGTGTTCTTCTAAACAAACCACATAAGTCATTGCATATTTGTTCTTTTCATGAACCACACCCCGTGTCATTGCATGTCTGTTCTTTTCATGAACCACGACTAGAGTCATTGCATGTCTGTTCCTCTAAACAAACCACATAAGGATCCACAAGTGCCATTGCATGTTTGTTCTTTTCATGAACCACATAAGGATCTACCAGTGTCATTGCATGTCTGTTCTTTTCATGAACCACACCCAGTGTCATTGCATGTGTGTTACTTCCATAAACCACATATGGATCCACCTAGTGTGATTGCATGTTTGTTCCTTCCATAAACCACATAAGGATCCACCTGTGTCATTGCCTGTCTATTCTTTTCATGAGCCACATAAGGATCCACCAGTGTCATTGCATGTCTGTTCTTGGCATGAACCACGGCTAGAGTCATTAAATGTCTGTTCCTCTAAGCAAACCACATAAGGACCCACCAGTATCATTGCATGTCTGTTCTTTTCATGAACCACATAAGGATCTACCAGTGTCATTGAATGTCTGTTCTTTTCATGAACCACACCCAGTGTCATTGCATTTGGGTTACTTCCATAAACCACATATGGATCCACCTAGTGTGATTGCATGTTTGTTCCTTCCATAAACCACATAAGGATCCACCAGTGTCATTGCCTGTCTGTTCTTTTCATGAACCACTCCTAGTGTCAGTGCATGTCTGTTCTTTTCATGAACCACACCCAGTGTCACTACATGTCAGTTCTTTTCATGAACCACATAAGGATCTACCAGAGTCACTAGATGTGTGTTCTTCTCATGAACCACACCCAGTGTCATTGCATGCGTGTCTGTTCTTCTAAATAAACCACATAAGGATCCACTAGTGTCATTAACTATCTATTCTTTCACACAACACACCTAGTGTCATTGCGTGTCTATTCTTTTCATGAACCACACCCAGTGTCATTGCATGCGTGTTCTTCTAAATAAACCACATAAGGATCCACTAGTGTCATTAACTATCTATTCTTTTCACACACCACACCCAGTGTCATTGCATTTGTGTTCTTCTAAACAAACCACAGAAGTCATTGCATGTCTGTTCTTTTCATGAACCACACGCGGTGTCATTGCATGTCTGTTCTTTTCATGAACCACGGCTAGAGTCATTGCATTTATTTTCCTCTAAACAAAGCACATAAGGATCCACCAGTGTCATTGCATGCCAGTTCTTTTCATGAACCACATAAGGATCTACCAGTGTCATTGCATGTCTGTTCTTTTCATGAACCACACCCAGTGTCATTTCATGTGTGTTACTTCCATAAACCACATATGGATCCACCTAGTGTGATTGATTGTTTGTTACTTCCATAAACCACATAAGGATCCACCAGTGTGATTGCATGTATGTTCTTTTCATGAACCAAACCTAGTGTCAGTGCATGTCTGTTCTATTCATGAACCACACCCAGTTTCACTGCATGTCTGTTCTTTTCATGAACCACATAAGGATCTACCAGAGTCATTGCATGTCTTTTACTTCCATAAACCACATATGGATCCACCTAGTGTGATTGCATGTCTATTCCTCTAAACAAACCACATAAGTATCCACCGGTATCATTGGATGTGTGTTCTTCTCATGAACCAAACCCAGTGTCATTGCATGTGTGTTCTTCTAAACAAACCACATAAGGATCCACCAGTGTCATTGCCAGTCTGTTCTTTTCATGAACCACATAAGGATCCACCAGTGTCATTGCATGTCTGTTCTTTTCATGAATCACAGCTAGAGTCATTGCATGTCTTTTACTTCCATAAACCACATATGGATCCACCAAGTGTGATTGCATGTCTGTTCCTCTAAACAAACCACATAAGGATCCACCAGTGTCATTGCGTGTCTGTTCTTTTCATGAACCACACCTAGTGTCATTGCATGCGTGTTCTTCTAAACAAACCACATAAGGATCCACCAGTGTCATTGCCTATCTGTTCTTTTCATGAACCACACCCAGTGTCATTACATGTGTGTTCTTCTAAACAAACCACATAAGTCATTGCATGTCTGTTCTTTTCATGAACCACACCCGGTTCATTGCATATCTATTATTTTCATGAACCACGGCTAGAGTCATTGCATGTCTGTTGCTCTAAACAAACCACATAAGGATCCACCAGTGTCATTGCAAGTCTGTTCTTTTCATGAACCACATAAGGATCTACCAGTGTCATTGCATGCCTGTTCTTTTCATGAACCACGCCCAGTGTCATTGCATGTGTGTTACTTCCATAAACCACATATGGATCCACCTAGTGTGATTGCATGTTTGTTCCTTCCATAATCCACATAAGGATCCACCAGTGTCATTGCCTGTCTATTATTTTCATGAACCACATAAGGATCCACAAGTGTCATTGCATGTCTGTTCTTTTCATGAACCACACACAGTTTCACTGCATGTCTGTTCTTTTCATGAACCACATAAGGATCTACCAGAGTCATTACATGTCTTTACTTCCATAAACCACATATGGATCCACCGAGTGTGATTGCATGTCTGTTCCTCTAAACAAA